>JAHDVF020001166.1:0-253573 GCA_022606425.2 Lepidostoma basale
AAAAACCTATCCAAAAAAGCTAGAATGGCAGTGCACAATGGTGTTCTTCTACCGACCCTTATGTATGGAAGCGAAGCATGGAACTGGCAACAGAAGGATAAAAGTAAAAAAAATGCAGTAAAAATGAAATCTCTTAGACAAATGTGTGGATACTCTGTGTATGATAGTGTAGAATGAAAATATTAGAAGTGAATGCGGAGCGAATGATGGTGTTATGAACAAAATAATGAAAGGATCATGAAGATGGTTTGGACATATGGAAAGAATGAATGAAGAAAGAATGGTAAAAAATTATATGTTAACAATGTAAATGGAACCAGAAATAGAGGGAGACCGAGGAAAACGTGGCACGATCAAATAAATCAAATATTGAATAACAGGAATGTGAGGAGTCAGAGAAATCGACGCGCGAGCATGACACAATTTATGAATGTTGAGGAAGAGAAAGAAATATGTCAGGAAATAAAAGTGTGGCAGTCCATTCTTTCTGCCTACCCCTTCGGGGAGACGGCGTGATGGTTAGTTAGTTAGTAAGTTGTACCTAGGTACCTTTTATTTAGAGTCAATGATCTGTCTGCGACCTACCGCACTTTCAAGGAACAGGAAATTATAATTCACATATCAAGTGATCGTGCGATAACGCCAATGGTATAATACAATAATACTATATAATAATAGGTAGCCGCGTATACCCATATAAGATCACATCAGGCGAACATTTGATTGTGTTACTGCAGTGCTCGCGCAAGAGCGCGTCATCTCTCATCTCCGCTTTGAATCGGAGCAAATGTGTCAAGGTTCTCGCATCACCGGAGACTGGTTCACTACACGGCGAGAGCTCTAGTAATTACTCCCATATTGGACAACCGCTTTACAACACTTCCAAGAGTATTAAACCAAGAAAAACTCAAAATGTTCTCAGCACTGTTTTTCAAATTTTTGGATTTATCAAAACTATTTTTGTCAACATGTATCAAAGGTAATATTTATCATCTTCTTCTTACCTAGTAGACCTATTCAATTCAATTCAATTCAATTTATTTTTTTAAATCATAAACATTACAGTATATGACTAAACAGGTAGGTAAAAAAACTATTTTAAGCAGTAAATACAATTATGAAATTTAAAAATAGACAAAAACACGAGATAATTAAAAAATAAATACCAAATAAGTAATTAGAAACAATAAGAAGAACAACACATTATTTAAGAGATAGATGTTTTCTGAGGGTAGCCTCACTATCGTGGAACATGTCCACATCCGAAGAGAGGCGGTTTAGAAGGATTATTGCCCTGCCCACGGGCAAAACTTAGGCAAATTGGTTCTACACAGTGGCAGGTGAAATAATCTATGTTGCCTTTGTCGCAGATAATTGTCAGGGACAAACAAAGTCAAGAAAGTCTACCTATGTGGTCTGTTCTCCAGAGTGTTGTTCCTCCTGTGAGGTAGATTCCCAGCTGTCCTTCCATCTTTTAGGAGGTCTTCCACGAGGACGAGTCCCATGAGGTTGATTATGCAATGCAATATAGGGGAGTCTGGTGGTGTCCATTCTTTGAACATGACCGTACCAGTCCCTTTTTCGCTTTCTGCTCTATCTTATAATATCCTCAACCTCACATATATCTCTTATTATGGTGTTCCTCACGTGATCCCTCAGTATTGACTATCACTTGATGTTGAAATTTATACCATAGTAAACACCAACCTAACACTAACCAACACTAACCAACAAGTTTCAGAAGACCCCCCCCCCATGGATATTATTAATTTTATAAATTAAATAAAACAGAAAATATAATAGATTTGAGAAGTAGCACTGTTTATTTATTGATTTGTTAATATATATGTTTTTTCTCACTATTCCCTACTGTAGTCCTCGTAATAATATGGATTAGTCTTAACATTGTATCTATAATAATATTATGTATGAGCAAAACAGTTTGAGAGAAAGATAAAAAGTTAACTTATTATTCTGTATTTTTAGATAAACTTAAAGAGTTAACACTGTGAAATTCCATAATCACGAATTTTTATGAATTAAAACACTATTTTTTCCACTTTAGAGTTTATTTTTCTCGACATGTTTCGAAGGCTTACACCTTCATCATCTGCAGAACGATATAAACGGTTTATATCGTTCTCCCGATGATGAAGGCGGAAGCCTTCGAAACATGTCGAGAAAAATAAACTCAAAAGTGGAAGAACAGTATTTAATTCATAAAAATTCGTTATTACTCTGTGGTTTAAAGTAAAAAGTTATTTTAATAAACTGAAATTTTGCTTTTTACGATTTAAGAGTATTTGAAATTTTATGGTTAATTGATTCCGCAATAAACGACATTGTCAAAATATCAATGAAAATCTATGATTGGCGAACGGATTATTTTAATTATATTTGCAATAACGCTCTCAAAGAACTAAAAAAAAAGTCCGACTGAATAAGTTTGATGTCGCAAGAGTTCATTAGCTATTCTCATCTCATCGCCGATTTTTTGTTCATCGTTTAAATGAATCAATCAGCAATTTGATAAACGATTGCGCATTCAATTGCCAACGTTTTACGTATTCAATCAGCCTGCAATTTCGACTTTATGAACAAAGACTTATTACAACAGCCGGTCAAATCTAATATTGTACAATTTCGCCAAATGTACAATCCGTTGCAAAATTTAAACACCTTATCCCTATTCATGAGTGGAAAGCAGCGAACACAGCAGACACGCAATTTTCGGCAAGGATGAAGTGATGTAACAAAGACCACGAAGATGCTGTAAGATTAAGAGGTCGGAAAATATATGTAGCCATGTGAAATTATGTTATGTAGGTTGATATGTCCACAGCATTTATCTGATAATTGTGCGAGCGAAATGAGAAGAGTATTGTGCCAAGGGCATTGGAAAATGTGTTTCGTTTTACTTGACGCGAAGTTTAAATTCGATTTTACTTCCGATTCACCCGATTTATTTTCGAGTGTATTCGATTAATATACAGGTGTCTCAAATGAAAGTATATATTTAGTGGATCGATTATTAAAAAAGGGAGCATTTTATCGAGTATTTAAAAAATAATATTGTCTGTACATAAAAACTGTAAAGGATGCAAATGGTAAAATTTTAACCTCAAACGGGGATATAAACGCTAGGTGGAATGAATACTACAAAGCGCTTCTGAACGAAGAATTCCCTAGAAACCCTAAACAAGAAGAACTACCAACAGTGGGTCCCATTCCGGAAGTGTCAAAAGAGGAGGTGAAATTAGCCATAGCAAAAATGAAAACCAACAAAGCGGCTGGCCCGGATGCAGTCCCAGTCGAGATCTGGAAAATAACTGGTGATGTTGGAATTACTTGGCTTACTTTGTTATTTAACAATATTGTCAACTCTGGCCAGATCCCGGAGTCATGGCGACATAGCTATCTAACTCCTTTCTACAAAAACAAAGGCGACGCAAGCGAATGTGGAAATTATCGCGGAATAAAATTGACCTCACACACCTTGAAGGTATGGGAAAACATTATAAATGAGCGCCTCCAAAAGCTCTCCTCATTAACAGAAAACCAATTTGGTTTTACGGGAGGTTAATCTACCACAGATGCCATTCAAGCTATAAGGATAGTGATGGAGAAATATAGAACAAACCGCAAAAATCTTCACCTACTGTTCATCGATTTGGAGAAGGCCTTTGACCGTGTCCCACGCAAGCTGGTGTGGCAGGCTGCGAGATTCCAGGGCATCCCGGAATACTACATTCAACTGCTCCAATACATGTATTGCCAAATAACAACAAGAGTAAAAAGTCCCGCAGGCATCAGCGAACCATTTGCGGTGGAGGTCGGAGTCCATCAGGGTTCAGCCCTGAGCCCTTTCCTTTTTAACAAAGTTATGGACTACCTGACCAGGAATATACAGCAGTCTGTACCGTGGTGCATTCTCTACGCAGACGACATAGTTTTGATTGCGGACTCGGCAGAACAATTGCAAGTTACATTGAATGAGTGGGCAGATGCCTTAGAGTGTAATGGACTACGCATTAGCAGGAGTAAAACCGAATATTTAGAATGTGAATATGAGGACATCGCTACAGATTTGGCTCATGAAAACACAATTCACATTGGCAATACTCCAGTTAACAAGGTGTCCCAATTCAAGTATCTCGGGTCGGTCCTTACTGCGGACGCCAACGTAGACACTGATGTCAAACACAGGACAAACACCGCCTGGCTCAAGTGGAGGTCTCTATCAGGTGTCCTGTGTGATCCAAAAATTCCAATCAGAACTAAGGGCAGAGTCTACAAAACTGCAGTGAGACCCGCCATGCTATATGGAGCAGAGTGCTGGACCAACAAAAAAGTCCACGAAAGTCGAGTCCACGTGGTACGGTCATGTGATGCGAAGAGACAGCGAACACATTGTCCAAAAAGCCCTCAGCATTCCCACAAAACCAAGAAGAAGAGGTCGCCCAATGGCAACATGGTGGGCCAACATGGAAAAGGAGCTTCAACGCGAGAACCTGACAGTGGAAATGAGTGAAAATAGGAAAGTTTGGCGTTTTCGTACGAGGAGGGCCGACCCCAGATGATGGGAAATGGCAAAGAGAAAGAAAAAGATTGTCTGTACATAATTTGGTAATTTATTTTATAAAAATATTATTGTCTAGATGTAAGCCCTCGCGTTTATAGCACTCATTTAGTCGAACAGTAAAAATTCTTATGACGGCTCGACCGACTGATGATCGACAAACTGATTAACATTCTCAATGCTTTCTATCGTCTTGGTCCCCCGGATTTTGGTTCTTTCAGTATTTTACCGGTCTCTTCAAACTTTTTGACCCATTTTTGAATGAGAGATAGCTTAGCGCATCATTTAAGTGGCGAAATCATCGAATATTGCAGAATCTTCTACGTGCAACAGTCGCCGAATCACAGGTTTTGTAAAACTCGCGCAAGCACTACGCGCGGTCCGCTCCCGAGAAACGCTCCTTAGAAATTGAATTCCCAAGACCCAGGCTACCGATTGACAAACCCTCCGCGCCCCTCGGATTCGTTCATATAGTAAGCTAAACAAACGTAAGCTTTCTTTTGAGACACCTTGTATATGAAAACGTCTGTTTTACTACATATTTTGTTTGCAATGACATAAGTATTACCGTATGATTTGATATGCTATTATAATATGATAATACCTTAGCAATGCGAAATATGTCATTAATTTATTTAGGCCTTGTGTGGTTTTATTAAGAGGGATAGGCCTCCTGCGAAGTCGATTTCCAGGCGTCGAATTCATATTTTTAATGGTCTGCCTGAGGATTGTCTACTTTAGGGTTGACAACCCCCGTTACACACGATGTTTAAAAGTTTTTCCAGATATGAATCTTAGGACCTGCAACTAAGAAGCTCTATAGTGTATACGGTATCGGCCCGCTTCTCTACAGCGTAGCGTAAAAATTTCTTATAAATTCTGATCTTGCTGTCAATACGCGTGTATTTGTTCTTTCAGACTAGACTTTTTAGACACCCTGATACGACAGCAGCTTGGGGAATTGATTTAATTTAATTTAATGAATATATAAAATATAAAATCATAATTTCTTATATGAAAAAAAGTATGCTTTCAAATCAAATCAAATCAAATCAGTTTATTTTCTCAAAAGATATTACAAACAACAATTATAGTTTAAGGCATCTATTGAGAACAGGTAAAATATAAAAAAAATATTTAATGCCTGGAACGCACGAGAGATGGTTAACATTAGGAATACAAGATACTCTACAAAGTCAAGAGCATTTGTCTTCTGAACGTACTTTCACGAATATGAAAGACGTCGATCTCCGAAGCGATCATGTTCAGCAGTTTGATTGCTCTCCCAACAGCCATCACCAGAGGCAGGTTGGTTCTGCATGCTGGGAGATAAAACAGTCTGTTCTGACGCTGTCGAAGATCTGGAACATAAAGATGGATAGCCTCCAAGATAATGGAGTTCTCAAAGAATCCCCTAATAAGTCTGAAGAAATGAGTAAGTGTGCAGCCATCTCTTCTTATTTTCATCTTTTATCTTTTATCCTGATGTTCTAACGTATTTTTATATGGAGAATTGTTATTCTCAAATTTATTAAAAAATCATTTATACGTTTAGTGATTGTTATTTCCATTTGGCTAGCTTTAAACATTGTTTAGAATTTTAAGTAATACAAATTTATTTGTTATTTGACTGTTGGTTCACAAAAAATGTTGCAATTTTATAATTCATTTGTGCTACCATAAACGATAACCTTCAAATTTTCACAAGCTGGTATAACAATATCAAATATTTGTACAAGTTTACCGTAAACTGTTTACCTTTGCTTAAGCATAGATTTTATAATGATATCTTTTTCCCACGCCATTAAATTTGTCTATGAATAGAACTATTCCAAAGTAATCGAGTGTTTCACACGAAATTTAGCTAATACACCGTTCAATTCATAATAGACAAATTTTTGTTCTAAATTCAAAAAAATATTTTCACGACATAATTAACATTTTTATTGTGACAACTCCAACGCGGAATTTAATACTCACGCTCGCCTTATACAGAATTTAGATAATAATTATAAAGACAACGATATATTTATAATAATAACAATAAGTACGGAAGTGAAGCATGGAACTGGCAAAAGAAGGATGAAAGTAGAATAAATGCAGTAGAAATGAGATCTCTAAGACGAATGTGCGGCAAATCTGTATATGCTAGAGTGACAAATGCAAGTATAAGAAGTGAATGTGGTGCGAATGAAAGTGTTATGAACAAAATAAGGAAAGGGTCATTAAGATGGTTTGGACGAATGGAAAGAATGAGTGAAGACAGAATGGTAAAGAAGGTATATGTAACGGCATGAACGGAGCTAGAAATAGAGGAAGATCGATCAAATCAATCAAATATTGAATGTCGGTCACGTGAGGAGTCGGAAAAATCGACGTGCGAGCATTACAAGATGTATGAATGTAGAGGAAGCGAGAGAACAGTGTGGCGTTCCATTCTTTCTGCCTACCCCTCCGGAGAGACGGCGTGATGGTAAGTTAGTTAGTTACAATAATAAGGAATGTAGAGCGGAAGAAGCTATTATGAACAAAATTATGAAAGGATCGCTGCGTTGATTCGGACTAATGGAACGCATGGATGGAGAAAGAATGGTTAAAAAAGTATACGTTAATGATGTAAATGGGGTACGGAGTCGAGGCAGACCGAGGAAAACATGGCATGACCAAATTAATCAAATTTTAAAGGTTGGTCATGTTAGAAGTCGAGGAATCGACGTTCGTGTATGACTCGTTGTATAAATGTGGAGGAAGCTAGAGAGGTTTGCCAGGATAGCGTAGTGTGGCGGTCCATTCTCTCTGCCTACCCCTGTAGGGAGACCGCGTGATGTTTTTGTTTGTTTGTTTGTTTATAATAATAATAATGCCCATTGCCCTGAGTTCGAGCACAAGGAACACAAACATATTTTAGTCTGTCCTCTGTGCCACCTGATGAGGCTATATGGCCCTATCCTAGAATGACAGACTTTGTCACACTCCGGAAAGGGATATTCTGCCCCTAGGGCTGGACCCCTCCTCTCCGTCTCTCCAGCCCCTGGCACATAGCGACGACTCTTCTTCACTCTACCATATCGGTTGCCAACTGCTCCCAGTCCATTTGTCACACACGTACGACATATTTACATATCAATAACGGAAAACAAACATACTTCATAAAATTATTTTTATGCAAGTAGATAACTTATGTAATTGTATAACACTGGTTATTTTATACTCTTACTTTACTATTGCTTGTTTACAAGAGACGGAAAAATGGAGAAAAGAAAATATGGTACTGGGAACAAAATAAAGAGTGCACTCTAAATCGTCACTACAATTATACATATTTCAACTGAAGCAAAGATGGCACTACAAAATGGAGTTCTTGTGCCAACCTTCGTTTGTTATGTCTCATTTGTGTTTTATATTAATAAATAAATAAACCCTTCTGAATGGATGCGAAGTTTGATGGATGCGAGTTGGGAGAAGTATGAAAGTAGGATAGATGACGTCGAAATAGTAGTCGTCGGGAATCGAACCCAGGGCCTGTGGTGTATTAATCATAGCTGTTGCCACTCTACCACGAAGCTCGTCAATGTCCTTACTATGTAATTGTGTTCGTTTTAAATTGTTAATTAACTTACTGTTTTAATTTTGGGCGTACTGTAATGATAAAGATTTTATTAGTATTGAAGCTCAATTTTGGGTGGAAATAAACAAATATTAATAGTTATTATTATATTTTTGGAATCAAATTTAATCAAATTATTAATTATTCATTGCCAATGTTGTAACCCGTCATTCTGATATATATGAAAAATTTGTACAAAAATCCTTGATGCATAAATTAATTAATTAATTATCAAATGACAGTCATGATGCCGAAGGTATTACGTTTGCTATGAAGTCAATGGCACTCGAATGTACATTAATAGTAAGCCTTTGAAAAGAGAATGGCAAACGTTATACAGAAGTTTTAAGGGCATCACGTAAAGTGATTGAATAAATTTCAATTAATTATATGAAGATGATACTGATTAAAATTCTATGGTGTATTAATTAATGTAATGATACGTGACTGCGTAATTATAATAATGTATGTATCAGGTGCTAGATTTATAATTCTAATTAAAATAATTAATAAAATACTAATTACAAATTGCATATTCAAAGTAGGGGAACACGGGTAGAAGTGAGCCACGGGGAGGAGTGAACCATTTACCATATTACTGTGAAACACGATTCGAAACATGTTCAAACTTGACCAACGTGTCGCATACTCGTGCTCGTCCAGCACATCCAGTTGCCGCCTGAACCTCGTCACGGGTTCACGTGCTGACAGTATCGCTCGCACTTTTCGACGCTAAAGTAAAATTTACGAACTTTTTATGAAGGGTTTGACACCTTGCTGTTTAGTTCTAAACAACGGAAAGTGACTCAAAAGTAAGTACTAAATTATATAGTACCTAGAACTGTTTGTTTGTGGTGCATATTACACATATATATTTTTTTGGAAATTATTTAACTTATTTTGGGTGCTGGGGAGGACTGAACCAACTTCGATTGGGGAGGATTGAACCATGGTTCATTCCTAGCCCGCAGTCACTTTAATCTAAAATATTTATTTTATTATTTCTCCTTTGTGTGCAGGTAACAACAATGCCTCGAATACATAAAAGAAAAACAAAAAATGCAAGGACTACCGAAACTGAAATGCACTGAATGCAATGAAAAATGCACGGAATTTAATAAGAGCAGGAAAGAGTTTCCAGAAGTAGATTTCTTGTGCACTGTTACAGACAGAGATATGCATATAGAAGAATATAACTCTTCCGCAACTCATCACATTATTTCGTCATCATCTGGTATATTTGTTAGCCCTCAGAATTTCAATGGCAGGAAAAAGGAGTGACATAAGAAAGGGAAGAAAAAAAGGTCGATCAATGATTGCTACGGATACTCCTGAAAAGGAGAAAATTATGAACAGGTCATGTAATGAAAAGCTGGCTAAAAAACCCAGAAATATTCATCAAGACTTGATGATCAGCGAAGATGAATCAGAAGAAGAACCAGTATTACAGGATTCATCAGATTCAGATTATGAATTTGAAGACTTAATTATTCAAGAGGACGATTTACATAATGATTTCAATGGAGATCCTGGTGAAGGGAGCTTCGTCTTAGTTAAATTTACTATTGCTAAAAAGTCTGTTATATGTTGGGAAGGTATTAAGTTTTGATAATGTAAGACAAGAGATTACCATTAATTTTCTGCGTAAAAGGGGTATTTTTTTATGATGCCAGACATTCCTGATGTTTCTACGGTAGCTCTAAATTATGTTAGATTGACACTTCCCCAGCCAAGGTATTCAAACACAACAAAAATACAACACTGCCATTACAAATTTCCGGTTCAATTTGATTGTATTAACGTTCGTTGATTTTTTGTCTTTTTTTATTACCTTCATTAATTTGTTATAATATTTTAATACTTATTTCTCTTCATTTTTACTTTTCATTTTTACCCACTACTTGGTTCAATCCTACCCGTACACGGGTAGAAGTGAGCCAGTAGGTGTCTTGCTGTATTTACTCAAATTATAAAGAACTTAAACATATTATCAAATTTGTTTTATTACCATCACATAAACAATAAACGTAGCTAACATAGGGAGCTTACTCTGCTAGTTTATCTTGTTTCCTTTCCCCAGAACAACGGTTTTAAAAAAAAGTGGTTCACTCCTACCCGTGCTCCCCTACTACTGATAAAATGATATATGTATTTTTTTTTCAGTTGAAAAGTATGTATTATTATATAATAATATTATATTAATTTTTTTTATTAATTTTAAACAAAGTTTATATTTTTGTAAACAAAACTTACTTAATTTAAAAAAAAAAAACAATTAAAATACAATCATCATGTTTCGGACACAGAAGCTCTTAATCAGTGTTTTGTAAATACAAAACAAACATTTAAACAAAATTTTCATGAATGTGGTTAGTTTTGAGAGTTCTGAAAAATTTCACATTCATGAAAAAATCCTTTAAATATTTATATTGTATATGCAAAACACTGATGAAGGGCTTCTGTGTCCGAAAGATGTTTGTATTTAATTAAAAAAAAATAAAGTTAGTGTTGTTAACAAAGTTATAAACATTGTTCTATGAATACAGAAGAAACAGATTAATTATATTCAAGTACAACTAACCATCACGCCGTCTCAAGAATGGACTGTCACACTTTAACCGACGCGGCACTCCATCCTTTTCTTGCCCCCGCAGGAGACGCGGTGTGATGGGTTGCGAATTTCATCACCACCAATAGACATCTTCCGCGCACATTTCGATCGTCCAACGTCCACAAAATAAATTAAATATATGTTTAAAACAAACGCGTTCACATAAAGAACAGTACAGAAACTCCGAGATGTGGAGAAGACGATGTTGAATATCAGTCTGCGAGATATGAAAATAAATTAATGTACCTCAGAAAGATGCAAATGTAGCATGCAAAATAGGCTCGTTGAAGTGGAAATGTGCCGGCCATATAGTAAAGACAAGGGATGATCGGTGGACCAAACGTACCCTGGAGTGGCGACCGAGATCCGGACACACTACAAGCAAGATGGTCTGATGATATCAATTAACAACAACAACTGAAAACAGGAGGTCAATGGCGAGGGATAGAGAGTTGTGGAAGTCGGTAAGGGATCCTATGTCCAACACTGGACGACTAATGGCTGACGATGATGATGATAATCACTTCAAACAATGAAATGCGCAGAAATTCACTACGTTTAATATAATAAAAAAATGTGGTGGAAGTTTTTATGCAGTTATAAAGTAAAATATGGTTAACGTTTGATTTCAGTTGAAGTGCACATAATAGATATAAATATGTTAGAAATTTGTTTTCAGTTATTAAGTATATAACAGATAATAGAGAAAATTTGTTTACAGTTTTAAGGTACATCATAGAAAAAAATACGCTAGAAATTTGTTTATAACTTTAAGGTACATAATAGAGAAATCTACGGTTGAAGTTTGATTGCAGTTATAATGTACAAACAAGCAAATGGACATATCAGACCTGACCAAATATGAGACCTTAAAAATTGTACACAAAGTGACCACGGAAAAGACAACAGACAGCACCTACAAATTAACTAAAAATTCAGACATACACAGACACTGGACCAGGAATTGTGACAGATATCACTTACCGATTGCACGAATTAAGACAGGATATTGAAGATAGGACTGATCTTTACAATGAACTACCAAAAGACACAAGGAATCTCACTACAACGCAATATAAAAAATATCTGAAACAATACATAATTAATAGTAAGATCTAAAAATGTAACCATATAATCCAATTGGGTTTTAAAAAAATAAAAAAATAAAAAAAAATAAAAAAATATCGAAAAATATGGTTGAAGATTGCTTGCAGTTTTTATTCATAGAACTATTTTTTTGTATTTTAATGTCATTTGTATTTGCCGTATAGGTGTTTCTCGACACCAATTCCTTAATCATAGATCACAGTTATCAAAACGTGACAGAGTAATCCTCTAGAGTTCATCACATTGTAACATCAACACGAGTGACCTTAAGCCTAGAGGCTGTAGCCATCTTCATATTTCACAGATGAAGTATTTATTGTACACAAGTCTCATTGATAAACATTTCTGATTTATTATTTAATCCAGTATCACGCAGTTAACATAAATTAAAGCCGTATTTAACTGATGCTTTAGCATTTATTTGTGTCAAGTTATCAAGGAAAAATTGTAGAAATCCTAGAAACACTGAATGGAAAAATTCGTAGACATTTTTCAAATTTAATTAATTGTTCTGTTTGAATCTTTGTGTTAAATAATGTAGAGTGATTGTGTAGATTTAAAAAAAAATTCAGAATATTTTAATATATTTTATTTTTATTAAATCTTCTGTTATTTGTTGTTTCTTGAACAATGATGTTAAATTCCATATTAAAAAATAATAATAAAATAATTCAAAAAGTATTTTCTCTAGAAGTTTCATAAAATTTTTATGGGAATTATAGTATTTCTAATTGCAAACCTCATTGTGTTGATAATCTAAACTATTCATATGTACTATTGAGTTATAGTACTTAAAAATGCTATCATCAGTATTTTTTGCGTTTAACACATCAAAAACATTATTAACTCTGAAAATTTATAACACTGTTAACATATAACATTTTTACATTTTTTTAAATGTTGCGACAGCTATTTCGCCAACCAATGTTAGCATCATCAGGTCTTACAGATAACACTTGAAGTATCATAGTATTTCTGTCAAAACAATGGACTATACATTAAAAGTGATAACATAAAAACGATAAATGTGATAAAAAATAACTTACGATCTTGCAAGATTGATAGAGATGTCTAGCATGAGCTCTCCCACGCTGGCAATGTCTTCTGTCTTCCAGTCTCCTTTGGGTGTTGCAACATCTAAAACAAATATCTCAATTTAATAGATTCCTATCCACGGTGTTTTTTTTTATATATAGTTTAAGTTTTACTTAACCACTAATAATTTAATATAGTTTTCTGTTAGTCATTTACATACTAAAAGGGTGGGAATATTGTTAATTTGGTGGTGGTCTAGGGGATAGGCCGCTTGGTTCCTGATACAGAGACTTGGGTTCAAGCCTGGACACGACCAGATTCTTTCTTCATAAGAATGAGCTATTTTCTGCTCATATTTAAGACTGTAAAATAAATTCTAATATCATTGATTTAAATCCTGCATTAGAATAATTTAGTTGGTGCTGTAATGCTGCATAAAATCATGCATCTGAGCCAAAGGGACAAAAAGGCGCTGTTTGGCTCGTAAAGAAAGGTGTTAAGAAAAATCTTTGGGCCTCTCTGTGAAGGTGGAATGTGGAGAGTGAGGTATAACCAGGAGCTGGAAGGACTTAACAATGTATTCAACATATTAAAAATTATAAAAATTAAGCGTCTTAGATGGTTGGGACACCTCCAGCGAATGGAAGAAGATCAAATCCAGGGAAGATTCTCAATAAACGACCAGATGGAATGCGAAGTGTGGGAAGACCAAAATTGAGGTGGATGGATGGTGTGGGCCGTGGGTGTGGGTGTGGGATACTTGGGCAATGTTCTGAGAGGCGAAAAGTACGCACTATTACATCTGATCTTGGAAGGTAAGATTGAGGGTCGACGAGGTGTTGGGAGAAGGCGGGTTTCCTGGCTGAGGAACATCCGAGAGTGGAGGGGGCTGAGGACCGTGGGGGAGCTGTTCCGAGTTGCCCAGGACGGGGAGGCCTACTCAAGGGTGATAGTCAACGTTGGGGAGACCTGACAAGACACGGAAAGAAGAAGAAGGATAGTGTGGAGGGGGACCTTAGGGCAATTGGTGTTACAAACTGGAAAATGCGGGTGATGGACTGGGGAGAGTGGCGAGGAATTCTGAAGGAGGTCCATAGTGGGCGCTAATGTTGTTGTTGTTTTTGTAATGCTGTATAAAATTATTTTAAATAATAATAATTATATTGGCTACACGAAAAGGTGCAGAATAACATTGGTATGCACATGTATCAAATAAACGATTAGCATTATACAACAATCAAACACAATACAAATCAGTTTCAAATTGCATACACAGATCATCTGCATGATCGGGTATTACATATGAACATATTTAACAAGATATTATGGCCAAAGATGTCGTCCCATTGTCTCGTCAAACGTCTTGTTCTATTATGATTGTGACACAAGGCGTTGCGTGAAAGCGATCCAAAAAAACAACACACTTGTTCTCCATTTTGGTACATTGCGAAAAAAAAACATAAGATTTGAATAATTGCATTGTCGGGCATGACTTTGCCGAAAATAATAGAGAGTACGTATTGTATTACCCACTGCCGGTAGAGTCGATTGCTAGTGATGTGGGAACAATGATTGCACGTTATTAAATCTGCATACATATACCATATAAACACTTATCCACTGTTTTTATCATTATGTGATAATAAAGAAAAAACAAAAAAATACTGTACTATAAGACACCTTAAAATATTGAAAGCTAAGGCATTCTTCTTCTTTTCTTCTTCCTCAGCCTATTCCCGTCCACTCCTGGACAAAGGCCTCCTCCATTTGCTTCCATGTCATTCTGTCCTGTGCAGACTGCATCCAGGTTATTCCGACATGTCTGTTCAGATCATCTTTTCACCGTAGTTGCGGTTGCCCTGCACTTCTCTTTGCCGTCCACGGTCTCCAAGTCAGCAGTCTTCTTGTCCACTTTTCATCTGAGCTTCTGGTTGTATAAATGTAGAGCAGTGATTCTTAACGGGGGCGCCAGCGCCCCCTTGTGGGCGTTTTAGAGATCTGGGGGGGGCGTTTATAAATTTTTAGAATTTAGGGGGCGCTGCAGGAGTTCCAGTGGGCGTTGTGTCGAAATACAAAAATAAGATTTCGAAAATCGAAATCGATTACAAATTTCACAAGCCAAAGAGGAGATTTGAGAATGTATTTAAGTAAATTTGAACCTAATATTACGAAATTGGCATGAGGCTCAAGGATCTCATTAAATTTATTCTTTAAAAAAAAAAAATATTTCATGTATTATACTTTTTTTTTATGAAATAATATTATAATGTTATGTGTAATGTTAATATGACAAAAAAGGCAATAAATACATAATGTTTATAAAAATAATCACGTATTTTATTTTTATATTTCATATTTTTTTTATTTATAGTAGGAAATCGATTGCATAAAATACGTGCGTGGAGAAAAGTGTAAATTTTCAAATTTTGCATTTTGTGTGTGTGTGGAGGGGGGGGGGCTGGATAATTTTACCGTAGTAAAGGGGGTGATTCTTTCAATACGGTTAAGAAACACTGATGTAGAGGAACCTAGAGAGGTATGTCAAGACAGCGCAGAATGGTGGTCCATGCTCTCTGCCTACGGAAACGGTGTGATGGTTTGTTAGTTTTATTGTGTATAATGTATGCATTTATATTGTTCTAAATACATAAAAACTTGCAAGAATGTACATTTTATTCAAAGAATACAAGACTAAAAATGTTTAACCGGAGTTTTTTAGTGCTGTGTTGGTAAAATGTAAGTTTTTCATTTAACAAATCCAGCAGGAAGTATAAGGCGGTGAATGCATAATTATTTGCGATCAATAAACTATTATTTATCATCAGAATGTATGCCATTGACCCGAGTATTTTTTTATCTAGCCTTGAATTAATTATCAAATATATACAAGTACAAGTATTGTCGATTATTTCGCAAACCGTGCGAATGTATTGAAGATTTTTTGTATGTTTAATAAATGATAACAGTTGACATTTCCTATTATTTAATTAGCATAAACTTTGTAATGACAAATAAACAATATTTTTTTGGTTGTAACACAACTCTTTATTTTAAACACAAATAAAATTAATAATTACACATTATCTCAAAGATGTTTCGGGACACATAAGCTCTTCGTCAGTGTAGTTAAAATATTATAAATATGTAAATATAAGAAGTGAATGCGGTGGGAATGATGGTGTCATGAACAAAATAATGAAAGGATCATTAAGATGGTTTGGACATATGGAAAGAATGGTAAAAAATATATATGTTAATGATGTAAATGGAACCAGAAATAGAGGAAGACCGAGGAACACGGAAATCAAATATTGAATGTTGGCCATGTGAGGAGTCAGAGAAATCGACGCGCGTGCATGACACGATGTATGAATGTTGAGGAAGCGAGAGAAATATGTCAGGAAAGAAAAGTGTGGCAGTCCATTCTTTCTGTCTACCCATTCAGGGAGACGGCGTGATGGTTAGTTAGTTAGTTTAATACTTAAACAATTTTTTTTAACATCTGTCAATAATGACTGCATTCTTGATAAAATTTAATTGAATATTTATTTTGTATTTATGATATTTTAACTACACTGATGAAGGGCTTTTGTGTCCCGAAACATTTTTGAGTTTTTATGTAACTAAAGTAATGGTGAATATAGAAGAAATCTGTGATCACACTTTGTTACAACGATTTGCTTCATATTTTTATCTCATAGATAGTTATTCATTGTTACTTAAACAATTCTATAAAACTCCATATTAATGATTTAATTTTGATGAAAGCGTCCATTTTCTAGAAGTTTAAATATGTTTATATTAGTGGAGTGAGATGTTTCGTCTTATTAGGACATTATCAAAATCACATTAAATAATGCTCTAGCATGACAAAACATATTCATCACATTAAATATAATTTAACGTCTATAAAACGGACGTTTTCATTAATATCAAGTATAATTTTCGAATTACAAGTATCAAAAATATAATCTAAAACAAGCATTATTTATATTTGATACGAATGAAAACCTCTGATTTCTCTAAGTATTTTTATGTTTTGTGGGAATGGCAAGTTTAGCCTTATTATATTACATATTATTAAAAACCTTAGCAACGCAAAACGTGTCGTACCCACAAAATATTTAATTCCTTCTGGAAAACAGTTTTCATTCGTTTTAAGTAATAAATGTGGAGTTTTACATAATTTACAATGTACTCCGAAATCAATTAAATATTAAAAGTCCGCCACGCGAGGAATCAGAGAAATTGACGTGGGTTCATGACACGACGTATGAATGTTAAGGAATTGAAAGAAGTATGTCAGAAAAGAACAGTGTGACGGTCTATTCTTTCTGTCTACCACTTCGAGGAGACGGCGTGACGGTAAGTTAATTAGTGAGTCAGTTATATTTCATGATTGTACTCTTTATACTCAAGGATAAGGGAAATATGTGAGGTCGAGAATGTCGTTAAGTGGGAGAGGCAGGATAAGATACTAGTATATACAAGTGAGAAGAACTCCAGACTCCCTCTCATTGTACTGCATGGCAAATCCCAAGGTAGACGACCCCCGGGCAGATCTCAAAAGACAACTGAGAGTCGACCTCGCAGGAGGGCGATTCCTCTACCACAAGGTCTACACTAAGTAGAAGAAAAAGTACAGTAGAAAGTCGTTTATCCGAAGTAATTGGGACGGAGGTATTTCGGATACTGATTATTTCGGATAATCAAAGAGGCGCTAATTCTTTTAGCAAAATAAGGTGTAAATCGATTTTTTTTCCCGGCTCATTTATTGATTATGAAATTTCAAAATTTACTGCAAAACAAGTATGTATGTAGTACATGTATATAAAAAGGCTTACATTACTCTACAGCACTGGAAAAATAATCAGAGATTATTTTTAGCAAGATTTCCTAGTCTTTTTTTTGCAGCTAAATCGCGGATTCTAATAAATGAATGTCGCTGATTCGTTTAAATAAAAACAATTGAGTTGAGCTGCTTTCCTTTCGTTCTTCAAACTATGATAGCGCAGTTTTTAAACTGTAAAAAGCTTCTCCATGACCGATTTGTTCTCCTACATCATCCTCATTTGAGCTTTTATCATCATATTCATTCTCACTCTCTTTTTGTACCAAAGAACCAATTTCATCATCGTTCAACATTTGGAAACCTGGGTCATCTTCATGCCAACCGTGCTTGTACATCTTTCCTGTCACAGTCATTAAAGCCAGCAAATTGGGGGAATAACTCATATATCACCTCTTCCAAGTCTTCCTCAAGAGTTTCAGTAGTCTCAACAATCTTTTCACTTCGTCCTATCAATTTATTTCAGGCGTTTCGAAGATTCTCTGGCGTTAAAGTGTTCCATCCATCGCATCGGTTAACATTTAACAGCAATCTTTAAGAGACTTTTTTTCGCAAAAGATATCACACTTTCCTCATCATCTTCTTCTTATTTTATTAGATCTGATGATTGATGATGAGGTCCAACTGTCCCTCCATCTCTTAGACGGTCTTCCAGGTGGGCAGTGTCCGAAGAGAATTTCATAAGCGACTGTATTTGCAAGTCTGTCACCATCCATTCAGGCTACATGATCCCTGCAGTATCTTCTTCTGGATCTACTTCACAGAACGATATCCTCTATTTCGCTGCTTTTTTTTAGTCTGGGTTGCGGACACGATCTCGGAGATTTTTCCAGAAATTGATCTTAGGACCTTCATCTCCTATGTTCTTAGTAGATCCTTGGTTCGCACAGTGTTCTACGGCGTACGTCATGATATGCCGCACGCATGTCTTATAAATTCTGATCTTGCTGTTGATACATATGTGCTTGTTCTTCCAGACCAGATTCTTCAGACATCCTGACACGGCAGAGGCTTTACTGACTTGTTCTCGTACATCGTCATAAAGGTCATAATGGCTGCAGATCTCTACTTCCAAATATATGAAACTCAATACTTATTTACTATATTTCTGCCAGTGTTAAATCTCGGCTTGTCCGGATAATTGACGTTCCAGTTAACTGATATCCGCATAAACGATGTTCTACTGTAGTAGGAACTCTTGATACTCTTTATCACATTTGTTAATTATTTGTATAGTGTGTTATAGATAACTATTTTTAAGGATTAATTATTGTATCTCAATAGAGACGAAGATGTAAATTGTTTTTTTTTGGAAACAGAATATGGTAGTCGAGGCGTTTACAGGACTTATGACCTGTCATTGGTTGGGTTAAGCGATCACTTTATGTTAACAACATTCCCCATACCGCCCTTCTTACGACCACCACGTCTGACATTTTGGAACTTGTTTATATGCTACTATGTTAAATAACTTCCCATTTTTAGGTCAATCTACACTAGCGCCATCTATTAAGATTATTTGTAAGCATTAAGCAGAAAATCTTTATTAATGCAATGTGAAAGGCTTACGCAATTATCACTCTGCAAGACAACGCCTGGAGATCCAATCTCCAATTTTTAGGCTTTTAACTTGGACCAGTTTTTTATACAATTTGTTTTTTGAATGTATACAAATACTTGTAGACAAATACTGGATTTTACCCATTGTGGGTTGATCATTTTTAAGGATGAAATGTATCTCAATAGAGACGAAGATGCAATTTTTTTTTCTGTTGAGATACAATTAATCCTTAAAAATGATTAACCCGCAATGGGTAAAATCCAGTATTTGTATACATTAAAAAAACATATAGATAACTATCATTAAAAGTGTTCTGCTTGTCACAAATTTGTTTGAAATATATAAATTAGTCACAGTTCTTCAATAAATAAGACATAAAATTGATTGTGTCTACACCGCGATGAATGAGGTTGCGCAATCTACACGTGGGATTATCTCACTCACCTGTGCCTAAACATTGTTAGGAAACGCACTGCCGGTGCGTGGCCATTGATATTTTATGCAAATTAGTCAAATCCAAATTGTTGGTCTCGAGAAAGCAAGGTGATGATTAATGAATATTACCAAAGGATTGCGAAACTAGCTCCATCTCGTGGCGGTAATAATAACTCATCTGCAACCTTGCATTTTTTCACTAAATTTATAATTTGACGATCACGTCTTGTTTCGGCAATTTTTCCTACTTGTATGCATAATTTATCGACCTATAATGGTTAGTAATGACCAATCTTGTAATAAATGGTGTTTGCATAATTAAAATAACGATTAAACGCTTTAGTAACTCCTACTTTATTTCAGAACACACAAATAAACGAACATGTGTAGGGGTAGACGAGAACACAATACAGATTCAACATTAAGTAAGTAAGAACACTTTTTCTCTATTTAATCAACAAGAAACCATCACGCCTTTTCTCAGCAGGGGTAGGCAGAGAGAACCGCTGCACTACTCTATCCTGACATACCTCTCTTGCTTCCTCCATATTCATACAGCGAGTCATACACGCACGTCGATTCTTTCGGTTTCTGACATGACCAACCTTTAAAATTTGATTAATTTGGTCATGCCATGTTTTCCTCGGTCTACCTCGACTCCGTACTCCATTTACATTGTTAATATGTCCGAACCAACGCAGCGATCTTTTCATAATTTTGTTCATAATACCTTCTTTCGCTCTACATTCTTTTCAAATATCAGCATTTAAGATTTTGTCGTACATCGTTTTACCACACACACGTCTTAGGGACCTCATCTCTACCGCATTTATTCTGCTCTCATCTTTCTTCTGCCAGTTCCATGCTTCGCTTCCATACGTAAGGGTTGGGACCAGAACTCAATTATGAACGGCCGTTTTCGCTTTCATTGATAAATATTTAATCAATGATCCAAATTCTAGCATTCAACAATATTTTGAAATAATTAAACAACTATGTAAAAAGTATATACGACTAACTTATTAAATTAACTAACTAACTCCCATATTAAATCGTATAAATAAAAATAAATAAAAAAATATTATTTATAAACAGCAACAATTTTTTTTAAATCTTGAAGTATGATTGTATAATATTATACTTGTATAGCATATACACAGAGAAATTTTGGAAAACGCCATACATATAAATTTAAATAGAGAAAAATAAATTAACACTTTAAAACAAAATTAAAGAGATGTCGCTATAATTTCTTAGAAATTAAATAAATGAATTAATTAACTTATAAGTATTTCAAAATATATCGTGAAGAATTTTTTTTTCACACAATTGTTTTAGTTTTTTTTAAACACTACCGACGGTTTTGCCCTCTTTCTATCTTTTTCAGGATAATTGAAACTAAATTTTAAAACAAAATAAGGTGATGTTAAAACAAACTATTCACCTGTCACATCACATCACATCACAAAGTGTTTCAATAAGAAAGTATACTTACAATTGATACCACCCCCCAAACAGTTTGTTTTTTTAAATTAATATAAACGCTTAAAGTTACAGAAAATAAATATTCTAATTATCTCAAAATTAATTAAAAAAACATGTATTTAAAAATGCGTTAAATTATTAGAATAAATTAAGAAATTTAAAAACTTTCTATATTTACCATATGATCAATCAAGTCTCCAGTTACTGATGGTGCGTAAATATGGTCTTAAGGCAACCCTTATTTAAAAAGAAAATACTAACTAAAAAATGTAATAATGTGCTTACTTATTCTCTTTCTGGCATCGATGTAAGCGGCATTCACGGCATCATAAGTGATGCAAGTGTGTTGTCCTTCGTATTGTCTGCAAAGAAAACAACAAAATTAGTTTACACAGCATTACTTCGTATGGGGCAAGAGAGGTACCCCTGGAAAGACGCAAAATCATCCAACTTTCCACCCTAAAAGGAAGATAAAATAGAAAGATAAGACCTTGTCATTCACACGAAGAAGTAGATATATCGTTTAAAAAAGCAACAAAGTAATAAAAAAGGTAGCATGGAAAATAGATGCCATGCAATCATTGAACATTTAAATAAATGTTTAAAAATACATTTTTACATCATAATAAATTTAAAATTGTGAAAGCGTATAAAGCGTTTTATATTTTAACAGTTAATAATGTTGAAGTATCATAGTTTTTCGACCAAAACAATGGACTTTTCATAATACTTCATTTAGTTACTGAAATATACGAGTATATACTTATTCTGTATGATTGGCCAATTTACTCGCCATTAAAATCTTAACAATTTGTTTAAGATTTAAGAAAGGGTGACAGGCATCCGAAACAAGTCTGTTTAGTAGTAATATACGAGTGTTAAAGATTTTAAAAATATTTACTCAAATATAAAATCAAACTGCAAAGAAAAGGCGAATGTATCCATAAAACAAAAACATTTCTTTTAATTAAATAATCTTTTAACGGCTGAATAAGGGTCAAAGCACCAATGAATGACCGTTTAAGGTTCAGCTTGTACTGAAATCCACATTAAAGGCATTAATTTCATTATTTCAGTGTACAAAATAAAAAATAAAAAATAAAAAACACATTGACTTCTCTAAATTCTCTAACTTTTTTTTATTGAAATATGAGTATTACTATTAAAATTAATATTTCTCTAAAAAAATAGCACAATCACCAGTAATTGACCACTTCAGGTTATATTGATACAATACATAGATTTTGTTACATTGTCACATTATGAAACACCCATACATATAAAAATATGTAAATATTCAAAGAATTGCATAAGAAATAACATTAAAAAAAACACTTTCCACACTTTTACTAACAATCTCAGAACAACAAAGAGAAGACGCACTTTTACCGTTTGACAAGGCACAGTTTAAAACTGATAGTTTTGTTTCTTACCAACAGTTGTCTCTGCCTATCTCTTTTGTTTGTCATAGTTTCTTGGGATTAAAGTTTTTTGACTGGACACATTGAGCAATTCTTATTATATTTTGTTTTATTAACCAACGGTCATTTACTGGGGGGCGGTCAAATACCGGTGCTTCGACCCTATAAGCATTTATTTTTATTTTTGTTGTTATTAATTGCTAAATGTAGATTTAGAAAATATCTGTATTTAATGTGTAATAATGAGGAAATCGTTCGTTCAACGAAAATTTTACGATCATATAAAAAAACACGTCTCACATTACTGGGGCATTGTTAAATATTTAAGGTAGAAACATACCAACGTGTCATGGTGTGTCGTGATTCGCCACAATGGAAACGGAACCAAACCATTTGTATGGTCAGAATCACATTACTATAGAGCCGCGTATCGCAATAAAAAAGTTAGGTTAAGTTAGACGAAACATGCCGTCACACTCTTAAAATACATCATAATGATATATTTTGTTGCAATAAGTACTTTTATGTATTTTTTCTGAAATAGTTGTACTTATTTTTTTAGTACCGTTATGCCAATGACAATGAAATACTAACGTAAAACATATTAAAATTAATAACTAAATAACTAACTAACCATCACGCCGTCTCTCCGAAGGGGTAGGCAGAAAAAATGGATTGCCACACTTTTCTTTCCTGAAATATTTCTCTCTCTTCCTCAACCTTCATACATCGTGTCATGCACGCGTGTCGATTTCTCTGACTCCTCACATGGCCGACATTCAATATTTGATTTATTTGATCGTGCCACGTTTTCCTCGATCTTCTTCCATATGTCCTAACCATCTTAATGATCCTTTCATTATTTTGTTCATAACACCATCCTTCGCACCGCTTTCACTTCTTATATTTTCATTCGACACTCTATCATACACAGAGTATCTACACATTCATCTAAGAGATCTAATTTGTACTTCATTTATTCTACTTTCATCCTTCTTTTGCCAGTTCCATGCTACGCTTCCATACATAAGGGTCGGTAGAAGAACATCATTGTGCACTGCCATTCTAGCTTTTTTGGATAGGTTTTTGTTTGCGATGATAACTTTAAGTGTTCAAATTCACATTGTTGCCTGCCCCAACCCTTCTTTCAATATTCCTCTCCACTCGCCCATCTCTTGTTAACATTCTACCTAAAAAAAGATTAATAAATTGTGTTAAATAAATTAAAATAAAACAACTTTTGATATTGTAATAATGTAGACAATATATTTTAGTTATGTCAAGATTTAAGATATTTGCATTATTTATATTATAATTTTTTTTTTAATGTATACAAATACTTGTAGGACAAATATTTGATTTTACCCATTGCGGGTTAATCATTTTTAAGGATTAATTGTATTTCATAGAGCCGAAGATGCAAATTGTTTTTTTAAAACAGAATATGGCAGTCGATGCGTTTACAGGACTTATGACCTGTCATTGGTTGGGTTAAGCGATCACTTTATGTTAACAACATTCCCCATTCCGCCCTTCTTACGACCACCACGCCTGACAAATTTTTGGAAGTTGTATATATGTTACTATGTTAAAACACTTTACATTTTTTTGGTCAATCTACACTAGCGCCATCTATTATATTAGATTAGAAGTCAAAGGTTAATAATAATAAAATGTTATGGTAAAATTTCTTTAATTTTTTTTTGTTGGATTCTGAACGAAATTTCACGGATTAAACATACTATCCGGATAAATGAATTTAAAGTTATTTCATGGGATAACAATTCTGGATGAAATTGATTGATATTCGGATATTACAATTTCGCTTTCTAAACACTCCGTTACGCACCACTACATGCAGTGGTCAGCAGGTGTGCCAACTGCCGAGTATTTAGTAACAGAGGTTCTTATTTTGCACAAATTGAAAATTTGAACCGTAATAGCTTATGTAAAACGAAGTTGAATTACATTCGGATCACGACCCCCACATTCCGGTGATTTGTTAAAAATATTAAAGACCCAATAGGCACGATTAACCCTCTGACGCCCATCGCTTTATTGAACAGTTTTTCTCAATTTTTTTTTATCAAATGATGCTAATATTTTTTGTCCTATAAAAAGTAAATAACCGCTCTTTTAATTGACTTTAATTAGTTACATAACTCAACTCTAGCAAGAACTTCAAAATGCTACTAAAAATATTCAAATTGACATTGGAACAAATACGCATCGATAAATCACGAACATAAGTTTTAACTAATAATTAAATAAAACGATGTTTTTTAACTACTTTCACTTTTGTCTTTATAAAGACAGCGACCGGTTTCGCCAGGCTCGCTGGCATCGACAGACTGGTCGGTCGAGTCTGTCGATGACCAGTCAGACCAGTCAGACCAGTCTGTCGATGCCAGCGAGCCTGGCGAAACCGGTCGCTGTCTAAATAAAGACAAAAGTGGAAGTAGTTAAAAAACATCGTTTTATTTAATTATTATTTAAAATGAACTTCCATCAAGAGATTTCAGTAAAATCATTTGATTATCATAAATTTTAACAGTTGAAAAAATTATTATTATACATGATGTCAATACAGGTTGACGAAACAGCTGTTGCGAAAAAAAATGTGGTACCATAAATAGCGTTGTATAATTTAATAGTTAAAAATGCTTTTCTATTAAGATAAATAATAATATTAATATAAAATGGAATGGGATAGTAAAAAAAAAACATTTACAATGAACGGCTAGTTATACGTATAATGTTTTATCTTACTGTCGTTTAAATAAAAAATGTGTTTTTACAATACAAAAGATTTCAAATCAGTATTGTAGCTTATAAAAATGTGGCGATGAGGTTCGCAACCTATCACACCGCGTCTCCCGCAAGGCGTAAAGAGAAGGATGGAGTGCCGCATCAGTTTAAGTGTGACAGTCCATTCTTCGAGTCGGCGTGATGGTTAGTCAGTTAGTTAGTCAAGTAATTTTTTGTTGTTCATTTAAAAAATTAAAGAATGTGTACATTT
Source organism: Lepidostoma basale (assembly GCA_022606425.2). Lineage (NCBI taxonomy): Eukaryota > Metazoa > Arthropoda > Insecta > Trichoptera > Lepidostomatidae > Lepidostoma > Lepidostoma basale. The sequence goes on from JAHDVF020001166.1 coordinate 25,710, forward strand.
GTTTTATTTCACTTATTTTTTATTTTCCGCCGTTCTGGCAGCTCACTGCCATCTTCTGGTGTGACCTAAGATGGCAGCGAGCTGCCGAAACTTTGTTTTTTTTTTATATTTAATACACGCTTGAGAGGGTTAACTGAACCGATATAATTTAAACTTGCGCATCACACTTGCTCGTCTTGCGTCATGATTATAGATTTTAGTTTCGGTTCGTGCCTAAAATACTATGACCGTTATTAGCCGAATAGTTCTCTCCGGTATTTTACGCACTCCATCCTTCACCGACCTTGTCTTACTTAAGTCATGTGACTTAACAAACGCGCATGTATTTAACGATATTGAAATGCATAATTACTAGCAAAAAGCCAATCATACTCTCCGCTCAGTGCCGGATTAAGCTAGCGCGGGGCCTGTAGCAAATGTTCATCAACACAACTTTTAATAATTAACTGTCCTGACATACTTCTTTCGTTTCCTTAACATTCACACATCGTATCATGCATGCAGTCGATTTCTCCGACTACTCAAGTGGCCGACATTCAATAATTATTGCATTTTGAATGTATACAAATACTCGTAGACGAATACTGTATTTTTCCCAAAAAATTCAAAATCCAGTATTCGTCTACAAGTATTTGTATACATTCAAAATGTTGTAAAAAAACTGGTCCAAGTTAAAAAGAGCATTAAAAATGGAGAGACATCTCCAGGCGTTATCTAGCAATGTATGTTAATGGCGGTAGCCTTTCACATTGCGTTAATAAAGATCTTCTGCTTAATGCTTAATCCAATCTTAATAGATGGCGCTAGTGTAGATTGAACTAAAAAAAATGTGAAGTGTAGTCCACCATTGTAGCATATATACATCTTCCAAAAAATTGTCAGACGTGGTGGTAGTAAGAAGGGCGATGTTGTATTACATAAAGCGTGCGCTTAACCTAACCAATGACAGGTTATATATATATATATATATATATATATATATATATATATATATATATATATATATAATATATATATATATATATATATATATATATTATATATATCTATTATTATTATTATATATACATACATATTATATATATATTATATATATATTATTATATATTATTATTATTACATATTATATATATTACATATTATTATTATATATATTATACATATATACATATATAATATATATTATATATTATTATTATTACACATATTACATACATATATATATACATACATACATACATATATTATATATTATTACATATTATTATATATACATATTATATACATATACATATATATATATATATATATATATACATATTCTGTTTCGAATTTGCATATCGTCTTATTGAGATACAATTAATCCTAAAAATAATTATTGGTTTGAAAGTGTCACGTTTTCCCGTGTCTCCTATATTTTTTAATCCGTTCACATCGTTAACATGTACTATTTTTACCATTAGTTCTTCATTCATTCTTTCCATGTGTCAAAACCATCATATTACCCAATTCATTATTTTGTTCATAATACATTCATTCGCACTGCATTCAATTCGTATATTTGTATTTGACAGTCTATCATATACAGATTTACTACATATTCGTGTAAAATATCTCATTTCTACTGCACTTATTCTACGATATTTTTATGAAGTAAAATGCCGTTTTTTTCCACATTTGAGTTTATTTTTCTTAGCACTTTTAGAAGGCTTTACACCTTCATTTTAGGGAAAACTATCTAAACTTTTACTACCTGTCATTTATTAATTTGTAACATTTTAATATCTGTCAAAATTTACCACAGTCATAAAAAAAATAGTTTAAGTGTTTATTTTGAATATACAATTATTACCTACACTGATGGAGGGCTTCTGTGTCTGAAACATGTTTAGATTAGTTTTAATATATTTTTAGATGAAGTGTTGTTTACAACGAAATAAACATTGTTCAATGAATCTGTGACACAAACTTAAGGCGAATATAAAAAAAACTTAAATCATTAAAAAAAATTCTACTTTCTACCATTTTTTATACTTTTACCCTTCTTTTGGATGTTCAATGCTTCACTTTCAATGCGGAGCCCCCAGAAATGCGGGGCCCGAAGCACTCGCAACTTCTGCTAAAAGGCTAATCCGGCACTGTCTCTGCTGCTTGTTAGCATGGAACTAACCGCGGTCCGGGCAGCCGGTACGCTTGCAAGATGAACAATTAGTGTACACATTTTAACGATAGCAGCAAATTTAAATAAGATTTTTTTGTTAACATTCTGAATGCCAAATATCTAGGCTTCATGTAATTCAAAAACATAATTGATACGCTCGCAACTTTAAGTTTTTTATTCTTTCTTATAATGATGATATCCAAAATGATAAATGGGGACATCGCGCCCTGGTTTGATATCACAAAGGGTGTTAAGCAGGGCTGCGTGATGTCTCCATGGTTGTTCAATCTGTATATGGACAAGTGTATGAAAGAACTTAAAGGTATAAATGCTGGTGCTAAGAAGAGTGATTTGTCTGTAAATTGTCTGCTTTACACGGACGATGCCGTTCTCGTTGCGGATAATGCGGACGAATTACAAGTCATGGTGTCGAGTATGAGGTATGCAAGTCAAATAATTTAATGATGAATGTCGGAAAGTCAAACGTGTTAGTTTTTGAAAGGGAAGAGAAAATGACAGTTTGTAACATAAGTGTGAACGAAGAGAACTTGGAATGGGTGAGGAAATTTGTGAATTTAGGTAGCATGTTCACAGCGGATGCCTGAACGGATAGTGACGTCGAAAGAAGGGTTGATGCGGGTAACAAAGTGAATGGAGCTTTAAAAGTAGTTATTGGAAACAAGAATTTAACAATGAAAGCGAAAACGGCCATTCACAATAAAGTTCTGGTTGTAACCCTAATGTATGGAAGCGAAGCATGGAACTGGCAGAAGAAAGATGGAACTGGCAGAAGAAAGATGAGACCAGAATAATTGCGGTAGAGATGAGGTCCCTAAGACATATCTTAAATCTTAAATCCTGATATTATAAAGGAATGTAGAGCAATAGAAGGTATATTATGAATAAATTATGAAAGGATCGCTACGTTGGTTCGGACATATGGAGCGCATGGGTGCAGAAAGAATGGTTAAAAAAGTATACGTGAAAATGACGTATAATACAATTCTTCTTTCGGTGCCGTGTCAGGTCCCCCTAACGTTGGGGGGACCTGACACTGCAGCAAAGGCATCTATCCGGCGCCACGTAGAACAGGTTCTGAACTCTTGTTATTCCTGTTCACTCTTAGATGTTCTGCAGCAAGGACAGCTGCTTCCTACCAACTCCCCGACGTCCCTCCATTTTATCCATTAATATAAGTCGAAGGAGGAGGTATTTTTCTCCCCTTAGCACATGACCCAAATATGAGACCTTTCTAATTTTCACACATGACAACAGATCTCTTGTTGGCTCTGGCTCTCTGCAGTACGTCTGCATTACTGACCTTATCGGTCCACGGTATACGGAGCATTCTGCGGTATATCCACATCTCGAGCGCTTCCCACCGGTTCATTACATTCACTTTCAGTCCAGGTTTCGCAGCCATATAGTTGAACAGACCATATATAATATTTTATCATTCTTTGTCGGAGTTTCAAGTTAAGATTATCCTTACAAAATAATGTTCTCATAATACAATAAGATGAATTATTTAAGATAAAAATAAATTTAAATATTTAAGGATGATTGATTAAACTGCCAAATCAAATCAAATGCCATTGATTCAAGACCTCTTTTAGATCAACTACAGTATAGGTACTTGATGCAGTCAGTCGTTTATCTTGTTTAGTTTTAGAATCAGCTGGTCATTCTACTTTTAAAAGAACTTGAACTAAATTCTACGCATTCTCTTAACCACATACAAATCATTTCAAAATTAGAATATCTACATTTTTTAAAGAAAACAAGTAATTATGTTTACCAATAAATACAGTATTTATAATACTGTGTCTACAAACCAATTTAAAACGTGTGCTTTAGTACTTAAGTAATCGCTTGACTCTATAAGACAGTTCTGTTTGTAAGGTCGTAATTCTGTCATACGATTTCCTCAACCATAATACAAATTGCTACATAAATATTGTTATTCGATTTTTAAAATCGTGTTTATGCAAATACACAGTTACATAACATACATTTTAACTGTCAAAAATAGAACTCGTTTCAAAATTATAAAGATCGTGAGAAATATAATATTCGGTTTGCTGTGCACACAAAGATATTTTGGGCATTTCGTATCTTGCAAAAATGTTCATTTTACGAATGGTAATTACTTCGTTCCTGTGTATGTAATTCTCACCCAAGTCGTAAAACAAAATTTCACATGAATATTTCAGTTTTGCGTCAATTAGTATTGCAAAAAAATAATAATCTACAGGTGTTTTGAAATCGTATTATTTATCAAATTGTTTCAAATATGCGATAAAGTCGAAATGTTAAACTGTTACAATAAAATTTCATTACTAGGTGATGAGTAGGGGTTAACCCCTTAAAGCTTAAGCTCAACAAATGATTGTAAAAAGTGTTGTTTTTTTTTACCATCTACTTCGCAAAATTCATACATCGATTCAGGCACGCACGTTGATTTGCGCACATTCATACATCGTAACATGCACGCACGTAAATTTTTCCGACTTTGAATGAGACCGCCTTTCAGTATTTGATTAATTTGGTCATGCCATTGTTTCCTTGGTCTTCCACGACTTCTCTTTCTACTCACACTACTTGAATCCAACATTTTAACCATTCTTCTCTCGTCCATTCGTTCCATATGTCCAAACCATCTGCGGGATCCTTTTTAAATTTAATTTTTGATGCAATCAACTGCCTTACATTTCTTCCATACTTCGTCGTTTGGTATTCTACCATATAACGTTTTCCCGCACATTCTTTTCAGTGGATGGGTGCAACACAAATCAAATAATCACAAAAGTCCGGATCGTCCATGTCAACAAGCGCACCATACGAAATGAACATTATGCGTTAAAATATTTTTATTTTGTTATTTAATTTAATTTTATATCATTGTATTTAATATGATTTGTTTTAGATTTATTTTGTGGATGTTGGACGATCGAAGTGTGCGTGAAAGATGCCTATTGGTGGCGATGAGGTTCGCAACCCCTCACACGAAAAGAGAAGGATGGAGTGTCGCATCGGTTAAAATGTGACAGTCCATTCTTTCTACCTACCCTTTCGGGGAGACGGCGTGATGGTTAGTTAGTTAGTTAGTTTTTCTTTTCAGTGATCTCATTTCTTCGGCAATTATCCTACTTTCGTATTTTTTGCCAGCTTAAAGCTTCACTTCCATACATAAGGGTTGGCACTAGAAATGCTGATGTTTCAGCTTACTTTAATTTATCAAAAAGTGAATTTATAAAGAAGAACACATTTCTTATATGATATAGTTTGGTGTTAAACACACAGAAATAAGGTAAATAAAAAGTGTACATCTCCAGGCGGTTTCTAGCAATGCGCTAATGGCGGTAGCCTTTCGCATTGCGTTAAAAAGATCTTCTACTTAGTGCTTAAAATACAATCTTCATAGATCGCGTCAATATATAAATTTAAAAACTACCATGTGAAAAGTGGTGTTACAGATTAACATATATACAACTTCCAAAAATATGTCAGACATGGTGGTCATAAGAAAAAAGGTGGAATGGGGAATGTTGTATTACATAAAGCGTTCGCTTAACACAACCAATGACAGGTCATAAGTCCTGTAAACACCTCGATCAACCATATTCTTTTTCCCATTTGCATCTTCGTCTCTATTGAGATACAATTAATTCTTGAAAAAGTGTACGAATTTAATACAAAGCAGATAGGGTCAAAGCACCAATGAATGACCGTTTAAGGTTCAGCTTGTACTGAAATCCACATTAAAGGCATTAATTTCATGATTTCAGTGTACAAAATAAAAGAAAACAATAAAAAACACATTGACTTCTGTAAATTCTCTAACTTTTTTATTGAAATATGAGTATTACTATTAAAATTAACATTTCTCTAAAAAAATAGCACAATCACCAGTAATTGACCACTTTAGGTTCTATTGAAACAATAGATAGATTTTGTTACATTGTCAAATTATGAAACATTCTAACATATAAAAATATGTAAATATTCAAAGAATTGCATAAGAAATAACATTAAAAAAAAACACTCCACACTTTTCCTTATAAAAAACTACTAACAATCTCAGAACAACAACTGGAAGACGTACTTTTACCGTTTGACAAGGCACAGTTCAAAACTGATAGTTTTGTTTCTTACCAACCGTTGTCTCTGCCTACCTCTTTTGTCATAGTTTCTTGGGATTAAAGTTTTTTGACTGGACACATAGAGCAATTTTTATCATATTTTGTTTTATTAACCAACGGTCATTAACTGGGGGGCGGTCAAATACTGGTGCTTCGACCCTATAAAAATACGAGTGAAAATCTTTATGAATAATTGTGATGTTAAGTTCGTAATGAAAAGGAGATCAAATCGTATCCTCGATGATCAATCTTGTAACAATGTAGCGGCAGGTATAATTTTGTCAGGTATTCCTTTCTAATTTATTTAAATGGATGATTGGCAATCCAGAGCGATTACTAAATGTTTTAGGAACATTTTAAGCGTACCTACTTCTAATTATTATTCGACTCGCGCGTATCAAACGTTGTCGCCTGACTCAACAAAGGCGAACTCACTTGCGCCAGACGAATAGAACACATTGGAAGTTGTATACCTTTCCGCTACTTTGTCAAAAGTTTCGCGCAATACGGTGATGTGTAATCACTACACTTTTCAAAACGAATGCTGCATATTTTGAGAAATTAAATTTTCGTAAGTAATTGCACCAATTAAGTATAGTTTAAACCAAAAGCGATAATATTTTATATGCAAAAACGAGATAAACAACCATAAAATGCTCACAGTATTTAAAATATCATTGAGCGAACAACCATTCACGGACAACGGCCTAAATCTACTGGTGCGATTAGAATCCAGGAAATAAATAAAAAATACGCGAGTGAGACGTTAAGAGTGTGTATGTAATACATCTTAAAACTCAAAATCTTATCATTACATTAAAAAATGGATATGACGCCGGCATTACTGTATTGACCGTAAATTAAAAAAAAAAATGTTGTTTCAAGCTATTTAAATTTTAAAAATAAATTGTGTTTATGAACTTGGTTATCGTACTGAGAAATTAGTTGTAGTTGTATTTTTCTTACAGACGGTAGGTACTAGATCACCTGTTAAATAGTATTCGTGTCATAATCTTCTATTAAGTAACTTGTTAGAACCTACTGCTAAGGCATTATTCTATATGCGCGACACACACTGTATATACGAGTACATATTTCTTTTAAATCTTGAGCATGGCTATATTGTTTACCGAAAAAATATATCTCAAAATAAAACCATGTTTCGAACAACTCAAAGAAGCGATAATGATCTAAATGTCACATACTCTCCAAATGAAGGTTGCAAAGAGCAGTAAAATAATGTAAATAAAAATTAATTTTAACAAAACTAACTAACTATCCATCGTACCATTTCCACAAAGGGATAGATAGAAAGAATGGAAAGCGATATTGCTTTTTCCTGACTAATTTCTCTCTGTTCATCAACAAATTAATACATGGTGCCAGGCACGTGGCCGACATATAAAATTTAAGTGATTGGATGATGTCACGATCTATTATGATCTATTTCCAAGAATATGAAAAAAATCGATACATTTAGCGGTTCTGTTGAGTAGAACGATTTTTCCCTTGTATACAACAGGTTGTTTGAATTATTGAATACAAATTATTTTAGCTATTATATTGATTCTTATGACATAGCCAATCTATCGCCATTTTATTGTCACGTGAATTCTACACCAGACCAAAGACAGTGACAATCACACTGCCATCGCCGGGAAGCGAACCCGGGACCTTCGGTATGGAAGTCAGAGCTCTTACCACTCTGCCACGAAGGTCGTTAATTTCTTTCATCAGAACAGATAGTGAACGCTAGGATCCTCAAAAGTTCCGGCTGAGGTTTTCCATGGTTTCCTCAGCTGTACAGATAATTAATATATAGATTATTAATACGAATGAAAATGTCAGTTTTTTAGAAGTTTTATATATTTTGTGGAAATGACATGTTTCACCTTTCTAAGGCAGTTGTAAATGTCATTTGATAATGCCTTAGAAGGGCGAAACATGTTATTCCCATAAAATATAATAAAATTTCTAGAAAACTGATGTTTTCATTCGTATTAATTAAGTAAGGGGATGTTTAGCTGGAAAATATGCCTCTACAAAATGTCATAAGGCGCCATGTTGCATTTACAACAGCAACACTACTCTCAAGTCCAACTCTCTAGCGTCCACGAGAGGTCTTTTTAAAAACCCCGCGAACCCCGGACAATGTGGCACATATTACTTAGTGCCATAGCAGATAGAGAGAGGATGAATGGCTAGCTTTCAGTACCATAAAACTGGATACACCCAGCTAAGTGATGGTAACCCCGACAGAAAATCCTCCAGAGAAGGCAAAAGGATACCACTCTGGATATTTTTCCCCAGGTCATCACTATGAAGGGTGATAGTCAACGTTAGGGAGACCTGACAAGCACAGAATGAAGAATTAAGAAAAAAATAAGTCTATTTATTATATTTAACAGAATTGTTATTTTTTTTGAAAATTACGTGTTTTTTTTAAAACAATGTAAGTATTAAATCACAAATTGCTAAGTACATATATGAACATGCAATCTCACCAAGAGGATGAATGAATTTTCTATTTATGTAACATAAGTTTCAACATACGTAGGTATCCACTATCATCATAGTTTGATTAAGTACCCACGATTCATACTTGGTTATTCTACATTCTTACACAGGCTAACGTGAACAATTTACATTTTTCACACGAAAAATTCCATCAACATACCGCGGAACAATTTAATAAATAAGTCCACACCTATCTGTTACACGGAGAGATATTTTATTTTTTATTTTCTTAGCGGACAGCACTTTCTATTAGCAAGTAGATTTAAACTGTGAATTAATAAATACTAAGCGAAACAAAACATTTTTTTTTAATTGGCCATTACCGTGGGAACGGCAAAGGCCCGAGTAAAATATTGCCAAAGGGAATGTTCTTGATTTATTGGCTTTAAATTGATTCTCTTTCCGGTGTCTGTCAGTCAAATTCCAGGTGTTTTTTTTTTCAATTTCCTAGAGTTTCATTGTGTTCAAAAACGGTATTCACTAGAAATGAAGAAAGGGCCTCCACTCAGTACGCGTTCACAGAGATCAAATCAAATCAAATCATATCAGTTTATTTCATCAAGAGACATTACAAAATTAATTTTTAAGGCATCTATTGAGAACACGTAAAATAATGTGTATAGTATACTACCAGAAACGCATGAGAGATGGTTCGACATTAGGAAAACAGGATACTCTCCAGAATTAAGAGTATTTGCCTTTTGAACGTACTTTCACTAATATGAAAGACGTCGATCTCCGAGGAGACCGCGTTCAACAGATTAATTGCTCTTCCCACCGGTGTCACCAGAGGCAGGTTGGTTCTAGTGATACAAAATATTATACATTTAGGACGAGATTATGGAGTCTGTTATGCGGACAATGCTATTATTATAGCTGAGAACAATAATGATTCACAAAAATGCTAGACAGACTACATCACGCCTGTAAGAAATACACATTGACGACTTTCGTGGCAGAGTGGTAAGAGCTCTGACTTCCATACGGAAGGTCCCGGGTTCGATTCCCGGCGATGGCAGTGTGATTGTCACACTGTCTTTGGTCTGGTGTAGAATTCACGTGACAATAAAATGGCAATAGATTGGCTACCTATCACATGTCACGAGAATCCATATAATAGCTTAAAAAATAAATTGTATACAGTAATTGGGTTCAAACAACCTGTTGTATACATAAAAAAAAACAAGAAAAAAAAAATGACTACAAACATGACTATAGTTGAAAAAAATATTGGTTATATATTTGTGACTTTTACGTTTTAGCTACAAACATATTTTATTTTTTATTAAATATTAAAATTACTAACTATTAAATTTACAACGCTATTATGATATCGCAACTGTTTGACACGATCGATGTTGGCATCATCAGGTGTTACAAACAACTAAATATACAATTTGAAAGACTTACTATTTATAGGGCAAAATACTCATAATTATGATTAGTCATTAGTAAAATTAAGTAATCGGAGAAATCGAAGTGCGTCCATGACACGTTCTATGAATATTGAGGAAGCGAGAGAAGTATGTCAGGAATGAAAAGTGTGGCAGTCCAATCTTTCTGCCTACCTCTTCGGGGAGATGGCGTGTTGATTAGTTACAAGTAATGTAATTTAATAACACTTGAGTCGTTTAATAACTATAGTCATTTGAATTTACGAGTATTTATAATAACATTCAATTACACGTAGTCCCTACCTGCTTTCTATCCTCGGGTGAAATCGTATAGATTAGCAAGTCATTTAAATATTTTTTTGTTTTCAAATGTTTTTTTTGTCTTTATAAATGTTTAAATTGCGTTTACTACATAGTTAAACATTATTACTACTATTTATTGTAATATACATGATGTTTAAAGAACCGTTATGAACGTTCGCTCGGCGAACTCCTCGGCAATAGGAAGATTAGTTGAGCCAAAGCGTTGCCCTAGTACAAATTTCGGGGATCGAGGGTTTGCGGTAGCCGGTCCATAAGCTTGGAACAATCTTCCTTCACACCTCAGATGCATAAATTATCATAAGAAGCACTTTTTCACATTTCATACCCAATTTAAAACCTGCTTATTTTATTCTATTATACTTTCTAATCGATCGCGAATATCAGTCAGATGCAGCGTTCACATTTAGATTTAAAACACATCTTAATGCGCCCTTGAGGTGATTTCATCACAAAAACGGCGCTTTAAAAGTTAGCATATTATCATTATTATTATTGTTATTATTATTATTATAGAAGTATTGAAATGATTGGTAAATATTATGTTACTGACACTAAACATAATATTGTTTATGGAAATCTTGAGGGCTGAGTAAAGACACATTTCTCATGAAATTTTCGCGATTTTCACTACTTTCAATATATAAATCTCTGATTAACCATCTAGGCTTCTTCCGTTTACTAATTTTATTGCCATTTGCGAAGATTGAATGATTAGCAGCGGCCGCTGCTTCAGATGACATGACGTGTACTACTAGCAACAGGGGTGTCGAATCACTTGAAATGCTTTTGCCGCATGCTACAAACAACGGCGACAAGTAGCAAGTGCCAACTGGGAACAGATTCTTGGGCGATAGGCGACATTCGACAAAGCGACTAGCGACAAAATAAAACATGAAGCATGCTACACGTAGCTCTTTGTTGCCTTAGTGCATGGGTCGGCAACCTTTTGTTGTGAAAGGGCCTAATATTTGACGTGGGGATTAGTGCGGGCCGTATTTGGGTCACATGTCATTACAGTATACCTACAATATTTAACCTAACGAACCAACCATCACGTTTTCTCTCCGAAGGGGTAGGCAGAAAGAATGGATTGCCACTCGTTAACCAATGCGGCACTCCATCATTCTCTTTTCGCCCCTGCGGGAAACGCGGTGTGATGGGTTGCGAACCTCAACGCCACCAAAAGGCATCTCACACTTCAACAATTTATGTACAAATATTTAAGTTTTTAAAATAAAATGCTCATTGTTTTGTGTGATTTTGAATAACACCGTATGATTTCTCCTTTTAGACCGACATTTTGGAGATTGTTGCAGTCACCATCTTCAGGGTAATGTGGTGGTGGTAAAACCACCACCACATTACCCTAAAGATAAAGACTGCATTGATCTCCGAAACGTCGGTCGGGAAGGAGAAATCACACTGTGTTACCCAAAATCACACATAACAAATTGCTGCCAACCGGAAAAATCTACGCAAAATGCTTATTGTATATTTTTACGACCTTTATTTGTAGTTAAAAAAATTAACGAGATTTTTGTGGTTGCATTTGACTTGCAATATTTGAGGCGCGTAGAATGCGATAATTCGATAATCGAGAACAGTATTTGTATTTTCGATAATTCAGAAATGAAAAAGTTATCGTATGATATCGACCGTCACCTGAGACGAGAATCTTGCGAGCCGCACCAAGATGCCTCGCGGGCCACTGGTTGCCGACCCATGCCTAAGTGGAAATGTACCTTAAGAGGAAACCCCGATAAAGGGGAAACATGTCATTCTCACAAACTATAATTAAACTTCTAGAAAACTGACGTTCATATTTGATTTGTAAATAATGATTATCTTCACATCGAAATTAAAAATTAATTAAGCATAAAAATTAAACATTGGATTGATACTCGTATATGATGATATTCTCAAATAGAAGCAGCTTTTGTGGATGTATCCACTGCTTTTCTAACCTGTTGTGTGACTTTCTCTCTCTATTGCACCTTAGGGCAGGTTTACTCATCTCGTAGGTAATGGCGCAAGTCATCTTCGTACTTAGAGAAACCTAAGAGAAATATTTTAAGTACGCTTGTTACAGTGCAATAGGTAGATAGCCGCTCGGACGATTTGCGAGTTACCTTATCCCTGTACCTTTCTGTAAGGTGGTCTGTGTAGAGTCTAAGCTCTGAATGTAATTATGTTTGCTGGTCAATTCACGTAACACAGTTCAATGTTTAATAGGATCTCTATACCCGCTATTATTAGAATGTTGCGATAGATTTTTTTATTAGTATTATGACACTTATATACGTACTAGTTTAATTAAATAACAACAACAAAACATCACACCGTTTCCCCGAAGTGGTAGGCAGAGGAAATGGACAGCCACACTACTTGATTCTGACACATGTGTCTAGTTTCCTCCACGTTAATACAAACACGTCGATTCTTTCGACTTCTAGCATGGCGGACCTTTAAAATTTGATTAATCCGGTCACGTCAAGTTTTCCTCGGTCTTCCACGACTCCGAACTCCATTCACACCGTTAACGTATATTTTCTTAACCATTCTTCCTTCATCCATGCGTTTTATATGTCTACTTATATAATACTTTCATAATTTTGTTAATAATTATTTCTTCCGCTCTATATTCCTTCCTTTTATCACCATTTGAAATTCTGTCGTACATAGTTTTACCACACATACGTCTTAGGGATATTATCTCTACCGCATTTGTTCTGCTCTCATCCTTCTTCTCTCAGTTCGATGCTTTACTTTCGTACATCAGGGTTGATACTAAAACTCCATTAAAGTTGAATTAAAAAATATACATATTTTTGTAGTTAGCATAACATTGAACTATTGTAAGTTTTTTTTAATTAACCGTTTATACTTAACACTATAATATTCCATATTAACGAATTTTTTACTTTGTATTTATATTTCTCGACATCTTTTGTAGGTTTTACACCTTCATCATCAGAGAACAATATTAAACTGGCTATCGTTCTACCAATGATGAAGTTGTGAAACCTTTGAAACATGTAGAGAAAAATAACTGAAAAAAAAAGGGTTTAAATAAATTGTATAAAAAATTGATGCTTTATAAATATATTAAGCTTAGTCATTACAATAAAACAATTGATAATGCCTGAAAGCAAATAATTTTATACAAAACTGTGTATATTTTTGGTCGATATAACGTTCAGTCAAATAAAAAATAGTAAATAACCAATTTAATACACAAATATTTACGTGTTGTTTTATGATTTACTTAAAATCTCGTAAAAAAGTCATTAAATATTCTAATTCGATCTAAGATACTTTTTCTGGCAATCATCCGTTAAAAACGAAAGCATTTGAAATCGAATAACGAGCTTGCCAGATTACGTTCCGTTACGTGAATACTTGTACAGATAAAATGATGTCCCGACAAGCGCTGCGTCAATTTGTTTGGATGATTTGTTCAGAGAAGCTTGGGGCTCGGGAACTGAGACGAATGTACCATATCGAACTGGTTAACCAACACACAAATTCTAATCAAGCGATAATTATTATAATAAGAGAGTTATCTACTTTATTTTTCATTATTCGTCGCAGATATCATTTTGCTTTGAGTATAAGCGACGACCTTCGTGGCCGAGTGGTAAGTTCTTTGACTGCCACACGTTCCGGGTTCGATTCCCGGTTTTGGCGGTGTTTAATTGTCACACTGTCTTTAGTCTGGTGTAGAATTCACTTGACAATAAAATGGCGATAGATTATCCACCTATCACATGTCACGAGAATCAATATGATAGCTTATCATCTTATCATCGATTTTCCTCGCGTTGTAATGATGTTAAGAGCGATTCAACAAATCAATAAATAAATAAATAAGAAATGAGTGCGGTGCGATTGAAAGCGTTATGATCAAAATATGAAAGCATCATTGGCGATGGGCTGGCTATATCTGTCGGAGAACCGACGGCCGATGGGAGAGACGGGTTCTTGAGTGGAGACCGCGTACAGGATTCCGCAGAGTTGGACGTCCCTCTGCCCGCTGGACCGACGATCTGAAGAGGATTGCTGGACATGGATGGATAGGAGCGGCAATGGATAGGGGGCGGTGGCGTGCTTTGGGAGATGCCTACATTCAGCAGTGTATGACAGACGGCTGATGATGAAATCATTAAGATGGTTTTGACACATGGAAAGAATGAATGAAGAAAGAATGGTAAAAAGTATATGTAAACGATGTAAATAGAACAAGAAACAGATGGCGTTATATTTAGTTAGTTAGTTTGCATAGTAGAAATAATCGACATATTATCCCGAATTCATTGTATAAACCTAAAATGAAAGATGTGTCATCGATGAAGACTAACTTTTTGATTCCAAAACTCCTATAAAAACCGACTCTGGTTAAAAAATAAATCTATTAAAAGATCTGCTTGTTAATATGACACATCCTTATTCCGGGCTGCAGTTTCTAAACTGAGAATGACCGTGATGCTGCTCGGCCTTCACCGGAAGATGGGAACAGATGAAACCGTTCCTTTATAATAAAAAATTATCTCATTGAGTATGTGTATGCGAGAATAATGCAGAATGAGTAATCGTGAGAAGACGTGTGGGCCGATGTGTGGGTTAGACAATGCATTCGGAACACTCACACAATAATAGAATAATAATTATTGTAAAATAATAATCAAAATTCCGTTGCAATTTGACGTTACCTCGCCGGATAAATGATATTGCTTCATGTGTGGTTCATCTCATTGTTTTACTCTGAACGATTTCTCGAATTCCGCTGCAAATGTTTTTGTTTACAAACCCATGAACCCATCCAATAGGGTCAATAAACCCTACCGCATGGCGGGACTTGCAGCTTTATTCATTATTATAATAAAACTTAATATCCCACCGTTTATTCGAAGCGATAGGAATATGACGAGTCGTTACCGATTTCATCATATTTAAATGGAACTAATTTTATCTTATCTTGTATCATCCATATGAAATATTAACTCCTAATGGAATGTCAATTTTCTATATGTTACCTATATATTAGAACAGTGGTTCCCAAGACCAGAGCGGATACCACAAGAACGAAAGCTAAAATACGGGTGGCAGAGATGAGGACGCTGTGGATGATAGCAGGAAGGACTATTCGAGATAGGGTGAGGAACACGGCCATCCTAGAAATCCGCAAGGTGGAGGGTGTCGTGAGATGGGGCAGACAACACAGAAGATACTGGAATGCGCACGTGCAGAGGATGGATCCCACCAGAATCCCACACGCTGTGGCGCATCATATTCCTGCCGGCTGCCGTCCCCCCGGAAGACCGCCGAAGAGATGGAGAGATAGTTGGGAATCAAACTCCCAAGAGAGGCCAGCCTGATTTCAGGAACAGACCAAAGGTCTATAAGGAGAAGAATAAGAAGAAGAAGGTTCCCAAAATGGTCCGTACTGGGATCATTCAGGGGCTCCGTGGAAAATTAAAATTGATTTGGGGGTCCGCGCAAGGTTTGCGGTGACCTTTTATTGCTCATTCTCATTCAGGGGGTCTGCATAAAATAAAATAAATCAGCAGGGGGTCCACGGGATAAACAAGTTTTGGAACCATTGTTTTGCATCAATGGCGAAAAATGTCACTCCCTTAAAATACAATAAAACTTGTAGACGGACGTTTTCATCAATCTACTCGTATTTACTCGTATGTATAAAAATTAGTGTTTGTCTGTCTGTTGTGTGTCTGTCCAAAATTTTCTCGAAAATAACTAAATCGATTTCATTGAAAATTTCACAGTTTGTTCATATTCGTCTCAGAAAGGTTTTGAGAGTAGTTTGAATGAAATCCAAATCTCTTCTTTTCTTTTGAAAAAAAAAATGATTGCTTTGAAATTTTGGTATTTACCGATTGCTTCGAAATTTTGACATATCATTGCGTTAGAATACGCACATGTTTTTATAATAAATAAATAAATAGATATATATGACGACCTTCGTAGCAAAGTGGTAACAGCTATGAGTGCTATACCGAAGGTCCCGCGTTCGATTCCCGGCGATGACAGTGTGATTCTCATTGTTTTTTGTATGGTGTAGAATCACGTGTCAATAAAATGACGATGGATTAGTACTTATTATCATTAGAATCAACATGAAAGATATAACATTTAAATCGATTTGGCTCGCGCCGTAATGATGTTGAGAGCTATTAAAAAATAATAAAATAATAATAAAGTATACGTTATTGATCCTTTCATTATTTTAATCAAGATAATTTCACCCGCTTTGCATTCTCTTTTCAGATCCGGGCTTCATTTTCTATCATACAGAGATATGATTCAATTATTACTTTTATTTGTATTCAATTAAATTGATGATATATCTAGAGGTTGGGCAAAAAATTCCATCGATTAATGGGCTTTTAACATGCGACCAATTATGTATGAAATACTGGGAGTCGTTAAATTGTTTAGGTTACATCAATTTATGTTTCACGGTTCCCACAGATCGGCCAAGGCTTAGTCACAAGATATGATGGACCGCTTCAGATACAACAGATGCGAGTTTCTTCTCTTAGAATGCTCCTAACGTCAATAATTACAGCCATCAGTGCCTTGTGGCTGTGTGTGTTCGTCTGTTTTGTAATGCACGTCACTTGAAAATCTTTTAGGTACAAGAAACTGCGGGGTTTGATGTTGAAGTAGAAAGTGGAATGATTTGTGATGAACATTGTTTCATGTTTCTCTCGACTCCGCGGGTCAGTTACAAAGACACAGGTTTTATTATTTCACGTGTTTTCATCGCATTAGAATACAGTTTCTGGGTTAAATACGTCCGTCCGAGTCTAAAGAGTTGCATTAGGCAAGGTTTTTGTATATGCCAGTTAAAATGATATTATTCATACTTACTTATCTATGTTGGAACCTGGTTAAATCTACATTATGGTGTTTATGTCAAAACCTTATTAAGTTATTATATTATGAAGCAAATAAATACTCTTACGACAACCTTCGTGGCCGAATGATAAGTGCTATGACCACCACACAGAAGGTCCCGGATTCGATTTCTGGCGATGGCAGTGTGATTGTCACATTGTCTTTGGTCTGGTGTAGAATTCGCGTGACAATAAAATGACGATAGACTAGCTATCACAAAAGCTTAAAAATGTTTACAGTAATAGGGTTTAAATAACCTACTGTATACAAAAACGTGGAAAGCAATTGGAAACTACCAAATTAAAAGGCCTAAGGAGCATTAAAAAAACCAGCGAAGATGATAAGAGATTTTGCTACAAACCAATCTCTAGGATTGATACTAAAAAAAAATCAATCGTGGTTTTCTAGAAGTTTTGTTATAATTTATGGGAATGACATGTTTTGCCTTTCTAAGGCATTATCAAATGTAAAAGGACATTTGATAATGCATTGGAAAAGCGAATCGTGTCATTCCCATAATTTACAATAATTTCTAAAAAAACACATGTTTTCATTCGTATTCATTATTTTAAATGGGGTTTTACATGAATGTTGAAGAAACAATTAATTTATATAAATACTCTATATACAGCGGAATTTGAAAACTATTTTTCACTAGGATATCAAGATGAAATAAACTAACTAACTAACCACCACGCCGTCTCTCCGAAGAGGTAGACAGAAAAGATAAAACGACACACTTTTCTTTCTTTACATACTTCTTATATCATATCTTCTCTAGTTTTCTCAACATTCATTCTTCGTGTCATGACGCACTTCTATTTCTCTGGGTCCTCAAGTGACCGATATTTAATAATGTGACATTTTAAAATTGTCATATTCATACGATAAATCTTAAAAATCTTAGAAATCGTTTGATTCAAATTTAAATGTTAGATAAAATAAGAGCATTCATTTGTAAGAAAAAAACTCTTAACATCAATACAGCGCGAGCTAAATCGAAGTAAAGGGCTAAAAAAAAACTTCAAAGGAAATATACATATAACCGTATGAATTTATATCTAAATATTTTATCTAAATCTTAATGGTATTTATGGTATAAGAAATGGTATAAGAAGTGAATGCGGTGCGAATGATGGTGTCATGAACAAAATAATGGAAGGATCATTAAGATGGTTAGGACATATGGAAAGAATAATGAAGAAAGAATGGTAAAAAAAGTATATGTTAATGATGTAAATGGAACCAGAAATAGAGAAAGACCGAGGAAAACGTGGCACGATCAAATTAATCAAATAATCAAGTCGGCCATGTGAGGATTCAGAGAAATCGACGCGCGTGCATGACACGATGTATGAATGTTGAGGAATCGAGAGTAATATGTCAGTAAAGAAAAGTGTGGCAGTCCATTTTTTCTGCCTACCCCTTCGGGGAGACGGCGTGATGGTTAGTTAGTTAGTTAGTTAAATGGTATTTATTATCTAAACAAATGTAAATAATAAATACTCCAAGGAAACATACATTTTCATTTCTATCAAATATAAATTGTGGAGTTTTAGCGTATTATTTAACAAACAAAAAGCAGACAATGATATTAAGTAATTAGTATTATTTCAATATTTACTTTATTTTAATTATCAGGAAATAGATACAAGTATTGTGTCTTTATTCAAAAGCAAACGAAGGAACTTCAGTAATTATTTAAAATAATAATAATAATAATAATTGTCACTAACGTCTATTAGTGGACTTGAAGAATTACGTAAAAATGAAAAATCTTCGAGGGCAAGGAATACCATAATTCATTAATAAAGAAAAAGGCATTTACCACTTTTGTACTGAACAAAAGGCAAGACCTATGACTCCTATGTTCGTACCGTAACCTCGAGACTCGGAGTAATTATTTGACATTGTGTTTTGTCATTCAGGTATGTAACAAGCCATAATAATTAATTATCCTAATAGGTTTACAAACACTTGGACATTTACGAGAACCGGTAGGTTTATTATACTTCGCTTAAAATAATGAAATATAATCAATATTATCATTAGACCGTTATCTGGGAGTGCTACCCGGAGGGCGGGACTTTATTAATACTGGTTTAAGATCAGATTATTGGATAATTACTAAGAATGCATTGAACCTTAGTAACAGCTTAAATATAAATAACTCGCAAACTGTTATATATTGTGTTATTCAATACCCATTGTGTAACCATTTTATTATGATAGGGTAGTTTTAAAATTACAAAAGGAATTAAATCCTGTTCATAATATAATAAATAAGAAAGAAAACATCTGTTTTCTATAGGTAAGTTTTAGTTTAGTCAGCGAAAGCGGTTCAGTAATTTTCGAGAAAATTATGGACAGACACACAGACAGACAGAAAATAATTCATAATTTATCTAGATTAATGGAAACGTCCAACGTCCGTCTACAAGTTTCATTGTATATTATGGGAGTAACATTTTTCGCCATTGATGGAAAACAATCCCCTAAAACAAAGGGTCCCAAACTGTTTTATCCCTTGACGATTTCTTCTATTTTGTGTAGACCCTCTGTTTTCCTATAAAACCTTAAGGACTTTAATGTTTGTCAAGAATTCTTCGTCTCTTTAGAGTACAATACAAATATATATGGTACAAAGATCTATAACATATTAATCGAGAAAAAAAAAATTCAGAATGTCATCTACTTTTTATCTTTCTTTTGCCTTCTTCCATGCTTGATTCCACACATAGTCTTAACTATGTTGTTTATAACATGAATAATTCAATAACAGACAATTATAGTTTTATGGAGACGCTAAATTATAATATCATTTAAATAACGATTAGAATGATGTAATCTCAAAATGTAAATTTAAATTCAATTATTATATAACATGTCAATTATAAATTTTTATTTTATTTAAATATTTCAACAGCTATTTCGCGAACAGATTTTGGCATCATCTGGTGTTACAATCACCTTGGTTGACGTTAATTGTAAAAACCTGATGATCTTTACATTGGTTGACCTCTCTGTCCTGTGCCAGATGGAACAACTCCCTCACCCCCCAAACTCCGGTCCATTCCTTAATATTCTCAAGCAGGACATCTGGGGTCTTCCCACACCACGCCTACCCTCGATCTTCCCTTTTATGATGAGGTGCAGCAAATCGTATTTCTCGTTGCGGAGAATGTGTCCCAAATATGCCATCTTTCTAGACTTCACATCAGACAACAATTATTTTCCTACTCAGGCCCTATGTAGCACCTCATTGTTGGTGAACATATTAGACCATGAGATCCGCAACATTCTGAGATGTAGCCACATTTCAAGTGCTTCTATACGATTTATTGTATTCACTTTGAGGGTCCAAGTCTTTACTCCGTATAGTACTCGTATATGGACCAAATATAGCACTTGACCATCCTCTGTCTCAATTTTATTTTCACCAATATTACTCGTAGACGTATAAAATATAAATTAACGTGATAGCTTAAGAATCAATAGAAAACATTAATGATCTTAATTATGATTTAATATGATGAGGAAGAATTACAATAACTACAATTAATTAACTTACTGTATATCAAATACATTTTAAAATTTATTATTATTTGTATTTTAAATAAAATAAAATAAAAACACGGCACTTTTTTCACCACTATTTTATCTTTATTATTTTATCTATGTGGTTATTTTATTAAATTTCTCTTCTTATTACTTTCACCACTATGCGGTTATTTTATTAAATTATTTTTTTTTTTAAATTTTACATTCAATTAAATTAATTATTAAAAAAAAATCAAATATATTTATTCGTGTCATAAATAAAAAAACACACAACCGTACTTTACTGTTGACTGATAAGCATAAATAGAAAATTTATATGTTTTTATCTTGCTGTCTTATAGGACAAGTCCTTTTAAAATTTGTCCACAGGTGTCACCTGCTTGTGAACAGATGTGTATGTATTGTAACCGCTCGTGCGTTATATTGGTAGTACGCTGCATGTACAGTTAGCGGTTAACACACTCGTCATACGAAAGTAAAAGTTGGCTACAGGGTCATAAACTATGATCGCGAGATGAGCGCAATGTGTACCGGGTGTCATGTAAGAGACGGAGACGGAAGGAAACTGCTGATCTCGGATGCCGGAAGCTTGAATAACTCTCCTAATTAAGTGATGCGCGGTAAAATTACGCTGATTACTCACACCAAGGCGATAGGCGTATAAGCTGTAAAATTTTATGATATTGTGTTCCCTAATAGTCTAATAAAGCTGTTTATGTAATGTAGCCGAAAGTCATATGAAATCCTGAGATTACATCATTCTGATCGTTATTTAAATGATATTATAATGTAACCTCTCCATAAAAGTATAATTGTCTGCTATTTAATTATTCATGTTATAAATAGTTAAGACTATGTATGGAATCAAGCATGGAAGAAGGCAAAAGTATTAGATTAATATGTTATAGATCTCTAGATTAATATGTTATAGATCTTTGTAAAATATAACAACAACAACAACAACAAACCATCACGCCGTTTCCCCGTAGAGGTAGGCAGAGAATGAACCGCCACACTGCATCCTGGCACACCTCTCTAGCTTCCTCTACATTCATACAGCGAGTATCGTATATTTGTATTAATGTACTCCAAAAAGACGGAGAATTGTTGACCAACATGAAAGCCCTTAAGGTTTTATAATTTGGTCATGTGTTTAGGGGAGAAAAGAATGAACTGCTGCACCTAATCATTTAGAATCGAAGAGGTGTTGGTAGGTGGTAAATCTCCTGGCTCTGGAATATAAGGGACTGGACTGGTATAACCAATTCAGGAGCTGTTTTGATCTGCCAGGGACAGATATGCTTACTCTTAGGTGATAGTCGATATTGAGGAGACCTGCTATCACACAGGGAAAAGAAAAAATCTTCATATGGCTATTCAGAAATGCCTTTATAAGAAGTGAAAAACTTCAAATAAATGTATCATTTATTCTTCTAAAGTACTATTAAATAAATGTTTAGTTTTAGAAAAGGTGAAGAAAAAGTCTGTTTAAAAGTCAATAAAGCGTCTACCGTGTAAGGGTGTCTAAGAAATTGAGCCTGGGAGAATAAACAAATGCGTACTGACAGCATGGCCAAATTTATAAGACATGCGTGCGCGATATCATGATATATTCTGTAGAGACGCGGCCCGATAGTGTACGAATCACTTGTCTTCTAAGAACATTTGATATATGGATCCTAAGATCCACATTATTTGGTGTAATAGATCAAAAATAAAACACAAAAAGAGACCATGTAGCCAGAAAGGATAGTGACAGACTTGCATATAAAGCAGATAACGAAATCACTTATGGACACCGTCTTATGGAAAACCACCTTTTTTTAAATGGAAGAATAATTGGACCTCATCATCTTAGTAGACATAATTTCTGTTTCACAGTTCATGTTAGATCTATCAAAGAAAACGAAAGATATGAAAGATGTTTAAAACATTAAATAAATAAATATTAGTATAGATTCATTTTTCTTCATTATGTTCGTACATTACATATTAAATTGATGTTATACAATATATTATAATGTATTAAGGTAGACTTAACAAGATGTTTACACTATTGTTAGCGAAAGATTACCCAAACTTTCGCCAATTTATAATCATAAGTACGTGAGCTTTTCGATTATTTCTTAATGCCTAGTACAGATGTAGGGACCATTGTATTTTATGTATTATTATTTATGTACGTGAATCGGTACATCATTTTTTAACAATAACCAATTAAGAATTGACAAAAATGTCTTCGTGCGACTATCAATCTTCCTCTGTGGATATAAATTATTAAAAGAAAGTGAACATTTAGTACCAAGGGAACAGCAGTAAAAGGGAATTTGGTTTGTAGGGATTTATATTTGTTCACAAATATGATACTATAACCTTATTGACTCGACGTTAACATTGCAATATAAGGGTGTATATAATTGGGTAATCGTGCATTTATTGAGTGACAGAGATAATGGCTGGTTATTAAATATAAGGTTTCGAAGAGACCTTTTGAACTTTACAAACCTGTGTTTTTATTACGCTGTGTGTTATTTAAAAAGTGAGAAAAGAACACTTGTCTTATTGACTGATTCAAGCAAGTTTGCCATAATATTATGCTTTGAAAATAATTAAAATAATTCATATTTTGCCAGCAATACATAAAACTTCAACAATAAATTTCATAAATAATGGATTCCTCCCACTCCTCTTTCTTTTCTTCGGATTTCCTCTATATATATTATTATAATATATATAGAGGAAATCCTATATATTATTATAATATAATAATTATATTCGCATAATTCATACGAATGAAAATATCGGTTTTTTCCAAGTATTATTATGATTTATAGCATAGATTTCCAATCTTTTCTGGGCCGTCGCCCCCTTTACAAGAAAAACAAACGTCGAACGCCCCCCTCCCATAAAAGTTATTCCAAATATTTAGGAACACGTTGTTAAATTTTTTAATATTATTAAATGTTTTATGTATCTAAAAACGACATATGGTAGAATACCGAACGCAGAAAAGAAAGAAATGATTAGCGTGTTTTTTTTTGTCTTCTTAGACTATATTTTTTTATCTGCCCACGCTCTCTATTTTTTCTGGATATTCTACTGCCCCCCTGAAAGTCTCAAACGTCCACAAGGGGGCGTTATCACCCACTTTGAGAACCTAGGATTTATAGGAATGATATGTTACGCTTTTTTAAGGCATTATCAAATGTATTTTAATATATGTGAAGACATTTGATAATGCCTTAGCAAGGCAAAACATGTCGTTTCCATAATCATTATTTCATTCATTATTTCCTCGTGTCCAAGCCATCTTAATGAACATATCATTATTTTTTACAGTTTTTTTTTATACAAACACTTGTAGACAAATACTGGATTTTTACCCATTGCGGTTAATCATTTTTTAAGGATTAATTGTATCTCATTATTTTAATAAATATAATGTTTTCAATAACCATGTAGATGTAAACTTCCTTTTTACTCGGGACATTCAGATGTAGAAATTTAGAAACAGAGGTACTCAGACTGACATAAGTATTAGATCGAACCTTTTTATACAAAGAAAAAAAAACTTTATTTAATATCAGTACAATGAATCTAAATTTAGAAAATCTAATTTAAGACTTCAATCAACAATCATTTTATCATTTCACGTTGCACCGTATATGGCTACTGGTAAATTTAAATCGTTAATACAAAATAAATATTATTTCAAATATAATGTAACGATTTTGTCTATATTTACGCTGATGAAGGGCCTCTGTGTCCTGAAACATGTTTGCTTAAATTGTAATCAAGTATCGTATTTAAAAAAAAAATCAATTTTACGATTTTTTAATGAATTAAAACACCACTTTTTCCACTATTGAGTTTATTTTTCTCGACATGACTCGAAGGCTTACACCTTCATCATTGGGAGAATGATGTAAAAATAAGTTTATATCGGTCTCCCGATGATAAAGTTATAAGCTTTTGAAACATGCCGAGAAAAATAAACTCAAAAGTGAAAAAAACTGTGTTTTAGTTAATTAAAATCTTTATTATAGAATTCCACAGTGTTAACGCCTTAAGTTTATCTCAATATATATTTATTTTTTAAATTAGAAACATTACAGAATAAAATTTTCTAATTCGTACATAATTGTAATAATAAGAAAATAAGAACAAATTTTAAATAAATAAGTAAAAATAAACAATATATTAAAAAACATAGACAATTAAAAAAAAATTAAAAACAATATTTAAAAAAAAGTAAAAAAAAAAGTGAATAATTAAAAAAACAAGAGAAGCAAATACCATTTATATAAGAGATATATGCTTTCTGAGGGTAACCTCACTATCGTGAAAAATGTCCACATCCAAAAAGATCCGATTTAGAAAGATTATTGCCTAAGGTAAAAGATAAATTCGTAAAAGTTGCACAACAGTTAATTTAAATGTATAGTTGTATAAGGCATGAGTATATAGAGCAATAATGTTTGAGATGTTAAGCCCGAAAAGTAATCGCGATAATAGAAAGCTAATTGAGTTAATAATATTTAAAACTGATTCTGTTATAGGTACTCTAAAGTATTTAGCGAACACCTGACAGTCTAATGAGTAGGTTCAATAATTTCGTTACTATCACATAAGATTTATATATTCTCAATCGATAAACGCAACAGTTTCATTTTTTGCGTTCACTTTATTTATTAGTGTGATATTGCGAACAGCCCGCTCTTGATTAATGCCCCGTTTATGTAACCGGTATGCGGACAATTGATTTTACGCGAAAGGAAAACTCATTCTCTTCTGAACTTGATAAAGTTCAAACATTGTTCGCGCGTGTCCGCTAGTAGGCCCATGACCTCGACAGAAGGATACGAAATTTTACTACTCTAGTTTACTATGCACTTTAAGCAGGCGGCTACTAAAAAACAAATTTAAACTTGTAAATAAAACTATAAAGAATCACCCGGATATTTTAGCAGACCTAAACATACTTAATCAAAGCACTGTAGATTTATACGTTGCATAAACGTAATATTTTATATAATAAATTTTAAAATCTTGAAATTGTCCATTTATATGATAAATTGAAACGTTTATCAGTTAATAACAATGTCTTTATTCTTTAACACAGTGCTCCGCAACCTTTTCTCACCTACGGCACACCTAAATTCTTCCTAGAATTCCGCGGCACACCTAAAGCTAAAATTCGATCTGGGCGTGGGCGTTAATCAGCTCAGCAGAGATGTTGGTTACTTTTTTTTAGCTCATTCGGGAAAATCAAATGTTCGATTTTTCAAGAATGGCCTAAAAAAAGGTCGCCAACAAAAAATATCCCGTCAGATTTTTGCTAAACAGCTGAATGAGCTGAAAAAAACAATAATAAAAAAAGGTCACTAACGTCACCAGGGCTGATTTACAAAGAGTCCACTCTTTCGCAATTCACGACTTCCAACTATAACAAAATATTTTTTTCATTATGTATTTGACCGCGGCACACCTGTATCCAGCTCACGGCACACCGGTGTGCCGCGGCACACTGGTTGCGAAGTACTGCTTTAACAGACTGCGCCGACTAGGGCAATTGCACCGCATGGGGGATCTGGAGTTCCCCAAAAGAGTGTTGTATGACAATCCAGTAGGTCGAAGAAGCGTCGGCAGGCCGAGACTGCGTTGGTTGGATGGGGCCGTGGCATACTGTTGGGTCCTGGAGCAGCAAGACTGGGAGGTGGCGGCCAGAGGCAGGACGAGATGGAGACGTTTCTTGAAGAAGGCTAAGACCCACCAAGGGTTGTTACGCCGAAGAAGAAGAAAAATAATGTCTATATTCTTATTTAGATCGTGTGGTGGTCTAGAGGACAGAACACTGACTCCTGATCCAGGGGACTTTGGTTCAAACCTAGACACGACCAGATTCCTTCTTCATAATAATGAGCTATTTTCTGCTCATATTGAAGATTGTAAAAAATTACATTGATTTAAATACTTAATGTAAATCTTTTTTTATTAATTAATTTATTGTTGCTGGAACAATAATATAAAATAATTTATTGTTTCTTGAACAATGACGTAAAACTCCATATTAAATCGTATATAAACTATCTCAATATTCTATTACATAGAAGTTTTATTATATTTTATGTAAAGGACACGTTTCGCCTGACTAAGGCATTATCAAATGTAGCGAAAAATCAAACGCGCTTCTGTTTATATACACGAGTTAAGGAGCAGAATGCGGTAATTAATGCGGTAATGAATGCGATAGGAAAATGGCGTGGCCCAATACGTTATTGAAAACAAATTAAGGGACAAATCCCAGAATATATGAAATTATTAAATGGAATTAATTAAATTTTCTATACTTCATTCGTGTTAATTATAAACAAAATAATGTTTGGATACATGGAAAGAATGAATGAAAAAATAAAGGTAAAAAAAGTATATGTTAACGATGTAAATGAAACGTGAAATAGATGAAGACCGAGGAAAACGTGGCAAGATAAAATAATTCAAATATTGAATGTCGGCCACGTGAGGAGTCAAAGAAATCGACGCGCGTGAATGTCATGATGTATGAATGTTGAGGAAGCCAGAGAAATATGTCAGGAAAGAACAGTGTGGCAATCCATACCTTCTGCCTTCCCCTTCGGTGAGACGGCGTGATGGTAAGTTAGTAAGCAATTGAAAAAAAAGTTTTTGAATTTTGAAAATATTTAGCTACATCGAATAAAATATTTTTTGTGAATGTATACTTATACTTGTATACGAATACTGGATTTCACCCACCGTGGGTTATCAATTCATGATTTTAATTGTATCTCAATAGAGCGGGGTTGCCATTCACATTGAGTTAAAAAGATGTTCGGCTTAATGCTTAATAAACATAAATCTCCATAGATGGCGTTAGTATGTAGATTATATATAGAGTAATCTTAAAAAGATTAACATATGTGATCAAAATCTTCATAGATGGCACATTGAAACTGACATGTGAAATCTGGCATAGGACTTTAACAAATATACAACTTCCAAAAATTTGTCATACATGGTCATAAAGAAAGGTTGAATGGGGAATGTTGTAATTACATAAAGCGTGCGCTTAACCCAACCAATGACAGGTCATAAGTCCTGTAAACACCTTGATCAACCATATTCAGTTTCCAGTTTGCATCTTCGTCTCTATTGAGATACAATTAACATCGAATACAGTTTACGCGTTTGATACTGTGATAAGTTTTTCGTTTCAATTAAATCTTTGAATCTCGGAGAACGTCCATTTTCGTAAATTCTCACAAGAATGAATGTTTAATGTTCATAACGTGCCATCAAAATACTCGTTACACGTAAAACGTCGAAAGACGATGAGTTATATGATCAAAAATATAAATAATCGTGCAAAATAATAGTCTATAAAAGCTACTTATCGTTATGTTATATACGTTCACAGTATGAAACATTATTTTCATATCTACCATAAGATAAAGACTAAAGGTATTACCTTGCTTCAATTTTTTTCACGAGGTGAAATTAAACGTTTTTTAACGTAAGAATTGTTAGTTCCTTATACAAACTTCCGCATACTTCTCTATAAATCACTAAAAAAGCTATTATATTATAACGCATCACTTTAGACCAACCATACTCAACCTGCGGCCCGCGGGCCGCATGCGGCCCGCCAAGCTTTTTTGTGCGGCCCTAAACACATTTATTATCAGGGACATGATTTAAAAAATCTGGCATTCTATATTTCCTATATCTTGACACATGAACGATACTAATCTGAAAGCTATTTTTGAAGAAAAAAGGGAGGGAAAGAAGTACATCCATTTTTGGAAATTAGTTCCTTAAAAATACAAGACTGTAAAAAATGTGCTTTCCTGCTCCTCACATTGTTTGCATCAACATATCTTTGTGAATCATCATATTAGAAAATGAAATATGCAAAAAACGTATACAGGAATCGACTTGCTGATTCTCACCTTGATGACGTATTGAGGGTAGCATGCAGCAATTATAAACCCGATTTGTCTAAAATTGTAGAAAATTTATCTCAATGTCAAAAATCACACTAATTTCGAAATAAACGCCTTGATACATGTTACTTTTGAGTTTCACTTTTTTCACTATTGTAATTTTTAAGGAACCGTATGCTGATAATGATAAGTGATATGTACTATTATTATTCTGATTTAGTTTATATTTTTTTAAATTTCAAATTGTTTTCCAAAAAAATGGAGGGTGGGGGGTTTCATGATTTTTTTCTTCATACTAGTATAGTGTTGCGGCCCGTGTAGCTTTACAAATATATGTATGTGGCCCGAAGACAAAAAAGGTTGAGTATCATTGCTTTAGACCATTCTTGCATTTCGGTGGATCGGTATTCCAATTATCTTGCGCAACCTTGATACAGAATACTCTTCCTTATTACGTAAACATTTTATTATACTAGTATCATTTTCATTACGTTGCAATACAAAGAGTATGCAGATATTTAATGCAAATAAAAACAAAACACTATTTAAATCCACTACTAGATTCTATTAATAAAAACAATGTACACTCAATTAAAACAACGGACATTTAATTATGTGTCAAAATGTTTACATGCTTTTAATTACGTGTGTGTATGTCAATACTTTTTATGCCTTTTTCTACTCGGAAGTATTCAATAGCATATAGATATTGCATACCATTACACGACTTTTGTTTAATATGTGATAAAGATTGCATTGCAATTAAAAAACTAAATTAACTAACTAATCATCACGCTGTCTACTGAAGGGGTAGGCAGATAGACATACTTCTCTCGCTTCCTCATCATTCATATATCGTGTCGTGCACGCACGTCGATTTCATTAGCGTGAATGGTGAAAATCTTGAACAAGTAGATATAACTAAATTAATAAAGTTGAAAGAATACACGGGTGAAGAAAAAATGGTTAAAAAGTTTACGTAAACGATGTAAATGGAGTACGGAGTCGAGGTAGACCGAGGAAATCATGGAATGGCCAAATTAATCAAATTTTAAAGGCTGGTCATGTTAGAAGCCGGAAGAATCGACGTGCGTGTATGACTCGCTGTATGAATGTGGAGGAAGCTAGAGAGGTATGTCAGGATAGAGTAATATGGCGGTCTATTCTCTCTGCCTATCCCTGCAGTGAAACGGCGTGATAGTTTGTTGTTATCGTTGTTATTTTATAAATTTGATGATTTGTAAAGCATCATTTTTATGAATTAATCATATCAAGGGTGCTGTAAAAAATGCTTGATGTTTAAACCTAGTGAAGAGAAAGGGAATATAAAATTGCATCCATGGCCATAGAAGATGCATGATGTTACTTAAAATATAACATTCAATGCCCGTGGGAACGATAAAAAGTCGGCCAAACCTTCCGCCAAAATTGCAAGTAAAAATGTCCTTGCCATTGGCATAAAAAGATGATTATTAATGTTTTCCTCAGTTATACTTAATTTCGTTTTTCTTTACATTTGTATACGTACGTTGTATTCACTATAGTCATAAATCAGTTTGTTCGTTCATTTCGTATTCAATTTATCTTATTCTTTTGCTTCTCGGTGCCTCATACTGGTGTGAGATTTGGCTTCCTCTACGTTAATTCTCTACTGGTTCGTTGCCATCCCTCTCAATTGTTTATGTCTTTCCTGTTTACTCCAGTTTTTGTCCACGCAGTTTGTCCACCTTTTTCTTGGTTTATTTTTTGATCTCTTTTATCGCTGCACCCATCTGGACATAATCTTCGGAGTTCTGACCTCTGGCATTTTTATTCATGACCAGCCCACCATAGCCATTGAGACTTATAAAATCTCACCATTGTTGCTAATCAATTCAATTCAATTTATATATTTGTTTTAAATTATAAATTTATATTATATAAAATGCATTCTTACATCTTAAGAATGCATGAAAAACTTTTTAATATATCTTATATATTTGCCCTAAATTTGTGTTGTGGATTCACATTTGAATGATTGCAGTAAAATAGGCACTAAGTACCAAAAAAAAAATACAAAAATACTAAGTATGCAGTTTCATTCTATATGTCATATAGAACAAAACTGTATACTTAGTTTTTTTGTATTTTTTTGGTACTCAGTACCTATTTTACTTCAAACATTCATTTGTATAACTTTTTAAAAACTTTGTATTTTCACTACACTTTTTTGCACTTTTCACAAACATGTTTCAGGACACAGAAGCCCTTCCTCGGTGTAGAAATTTTACCTTTTTGTGAAAAGTGCAAAAAAGTGTTATGAAAATACAATGTTTTCAAAACGTTATTAATTTTTTTTTCATTTTATTGTTAAACTTATTGAACTCAGACTCTGAAGTATTTTTTAACACAGACGTTATAAATCTGGTAAATCTTATGCGCAATATTATTATATATATTAACTACAGGGTGGTCACGGGTTTGAATTATTTTTACTATTGCAATAGACACGCCATTATGTGGGCGTTTTTTCGCATCTTTATCACAAAACAATAGTTCGAAAGAGTATAATTTCGAGCAATGGCGATTCGTCTTACTTTATTACAGTATCGTCTGCAAAAAATCTCATCCACTTTGATTATTTCCTTGCGAAATTCTAACAATAGAATGTCTCGTTACAGTTCTTCTGGCAACCCGAAGCGGTGACCGCCTGCCGGTGATGAAACTCCGCATTAATGTATGGAACAGCGCGATTTGTGTGAAAACGGTCCAATCCCTGCGATGAAATATCTTACCAAATAAGAGTATTCACGAATCGCGAATACGGAGGCGGGAAGACTTCGCTTTCATGTTTAATGCAATATCAAAGCTTGTAAATTGCCTTTCATACACAAGCACTCACATGCCTTCTTGTTGAAATTCTTCACGGAGATATAGCAATAGCAATGGATACCATATAAAG
Organism: Lepidostoma basale; assembly: GCA_022606425.2. NCBI lineage: Eukaryota > Metazoa > Arthropoda > Insecta > Trichoptera > Lepidostomatidae > Lepidostoma > Lepidostoma basale. The sequence continues at coordinate 57,629 of JAHDVF020001166.1, forward strand.
CTTTGTTTGTTTTTCAACTTATTTTATAAATAGGTTGTATAGTATTTTGGTTAGCGAACATTTTATAAGTGTTTTCTTTCGGTAATTTAATGCATTTTTTCCCCAAATAAAAATGTTGCGGATTCATTGAACAATGTTTATTATTTTGTAAACAGCACTATGAGCACTTAAACAGCACTTCAGATGAGAGTAGTGATGTCAGGAGTTCCACTAAAGAACACCAAGGAGTTTGTCTACCTCGGGAGCAAAATAACATGGGACGGTCGGTCTAAGAGCGAGGTCGACAGCCGTATACATCAGGCTAGGCTTGCATTTAATAAAAGGTCGAAAATAATAGAGTCAAATAATATAGACCTAAAACTGAGAATACTCCTCATCAAGACCTATGTATGGAGTGTCTTGATGTACGGCTGCGAGACATGGTGCCTATCCGAAAGGGATAAGCGGAGACTAGAGGCTTTTGAGATGTGGTCCCATAGAAGACTCTTTGGAATTTCCTGGAGAGACCACATCACGAATGAGGAAGTTCTTCAAGGAATCGAAGGAGGAAGGCACCTGCTCAGGACCTTGTCCGAAAGGCGTGCAAGATAGATCGGCCATGTAATACGTCAAGAAGGTCTCTTGCATGCCATAATGGAGGGTATGATCGAGGGGACAAACTCTAGGGGACGCCCACGCCGAGAGTACCTGGAGGACCTGTTGGTGGACGTGCGCTGCTCATCATATGCAGATTTCAAAAGAGCCGCACAAGACAAGGAAGAATGGAAGAGAATAATAGAGGAAATTGCTGCAAACCAATCCCAGGATTGAAACCAGAGAAGAAGAAACAGCACTAACTTTATTAATTTTTTTGATTAAAATACAAACATGTTTCGGAAACTGATGTCCTTCATCAGTATAAGTTTAATATTTGTTATTAACTATAGAGGTAACTAGATAGCGATAATCAGGACGCTATTTATAATATATCAATTACAATAGTTTATATATCTCGTAACGTTTCGATGTAAGATAAGTTCATCTTCAGGTTTTATCATTTAATGGCGTTCTCCCGATTGTAAAAGTATTAATACCTATTTAATAGTTATTTGCTTTGTAAAAGTTTTAATTCCTATTTAAGTTTTTGCATTGGCCCACACCTGTACAGTAACCGGTAGTACTTAATGCACATCAGACTTAAAAAAGAAACTGTCCGCCATAATCAGCCAACTCAAATGATTTTATAAAGCGTCATCTCTCTCATTCGTTCACTTATTTTTACAACAACAACAAACCATCACGTCATTTCTCCGAAGGGGTAGGCAGTTAATATGGAGTGCCACACTTCTCGATCCTGACACACGTCTCAAGATTCTTCCACATTCATATAGCGAGTCATATACGCACGTCGATACTTCCGACATCTAACACGGCCAACGTTTAAAATTTGATTAATCTGGTCATGACAAGTTTTCCTCGGTTTTTCACGACTCCGTACTTCATTCACACCGTTTACGTTTACTTTCTTAATCATTCTTCCTTCATTCATGCGGTTTATATGTCCAAACCATCGCAACCTTTATAATTTTGTTCATAATAATTTCTTTCGCTCTACATTAATTTCTTAGAATAGCATTGTTTAATTCTGATGTAAATCGTTTTACCACAAATACGTCTAAAGGATCTTATCTTTACCACATTTATTATGCTCCCATCCTTTTTCTGCCAATTCCATCCTTCACTTCCATGCATCAGGGTTGGTATTAAATCGTATTTTAGGGTTGTCTATATACCAAACTCTTGCTGTATCGTACGACAGAGACGATGTTCTACAAAGCCTTCCGATGGATATTACATAAATTTACCTATATTAAACACATTTAATTTATGCGTATACTCGAATCATTTAATAGAAAGTTTTGTCGTGGCTCGTTTATTAGTACAAAAAATCAAAGTATTAACGATTAGTCTAAAAAAGCAAATAGTAATTAATGAATAATATTGCACTTACAATGCTCCGCCTCTGAGTAGATTGAGGTTATAGTCATAAGCACTCGTTCTGCCTGGGCCCGTCAGGTAGAGGGCGCACTCGTTGTCATCCCCCACGCTGGATAATGGGATGAATTGGGAGCGGGCGCAGGACACCACTAACAGCAGCGCTAGTAGCGACACACGTCTAGGGTGGAAAATATTTCAATGTTAAGAACATTTTATACAACATCACATATTATATAGAGTATACATTCTGGTGGTCCTCATTGTTCATACGTAGTATTCAAGGTACATATTATTAAACACTTCACAAATAATTCTAGTAACATAATATATTATATAAAAACTTACTAACTAACTAACCATTACGCCGTTTCGTCGAAGAAGTAGGCAGAAAGAATGGACTGCTACACTTTTCTTTCCACACATATTTCTCTCGCATCCTCACATTCATACATCGTGTCATGCACGCGCGTCTATTTCTTTGACTCCTCGCGTGGCCGACATTCAATATTTGATCTATTTGATCGTGCCACGTTTTCCTCGGTCTTTCTCTATTTCTAGTTTTATTTACATCGTCAACTTATAATTTTTTTACCATTCTTTCCATGTGTCTAAACCATCTTAACGATTATTTCATTATTTTGTTCATAACACCATCATCCGCACCGCATTCACTTCTCATATTTTCGTTCGACACTCTATCAATCACAGAGTATCCACACATTCATCTAAGGGATCTCAATTCTACTTCATTCATTCTATTTTCATCCTTCTTTTCACAGTTCCATAACACTTTATTATAACTTCCATAACACTTTGTTATAACTTCCATAACACTTTATTATAACATCCATAACACTTTATTATAACTTCCATAACACTTTATTATAACTTCCATAACACTTTATTATAACTCCCATAACACTTTATTGTAGTCTTCAACATATCAACACTTCATTACATCACAAGGCGAAGACCGACAGACCACTTGGTGAATCAGTTCATTCCATAGATGTTATTCGCAAACATCTAGAAGAAGACCTCAATGTTTTTCCGCACATTCTTCTCATTTCTATGACATTTATTATATTATACTTTCAGCTTTCTTCTGCCAACTCCAAGATTCATATTTATACATACCGGTCGGCACTAGAATCCGATTATATATTAAACCATTTTAAAACAAGTTTACGTAAATATATAATATTAAAGATAATCAAATGATTTTACTGAAATCTCTTGATGGAAGTTCATTTTTAATAATAATTATGTAAAACGGTGTTCTTTAACTACTTTCACTTTTATCTTTATTTCGAAACTGGTCGCTGTTGAAATGAAGACAAAAGTGGAAATAGTCAAAAAAACATCGTTTTATTTAATAATATTTATAATATTTGAAGGTTTTGATTCGAGAATAAGAAAGAAATGTAAGGCAGATGACTGCATCATGAATAAAATTAAAAATTGGATCCCTTAGATGGTTTGGACATATGGAACGAATGGATGAGAGCAGAATGGTTAAAAAGTTGTACACAAGCAGCGTGAATGGGAAAAGAAGCCGAGGACGACCGAGGAAAACATGGCATGACCAAATTAATCAATTACTAAAAGGCGGCCACATTCGAAGTCGGAATAATCTACATGCGTGCATGGTACGATGTATGAATGTAGAGGAAGCCCGAGAGGTATGCCAGGACAGAGCATTGTGGCGATCCATCCTCTCTGCCTACCCCTACAGGGAAATGGCGTGATGGTTAGTTAGTTAGTTAGTTTTTTTGATTCGTTATAACCAAATTAAATAAATACAAATGTAGAATTAATAACTAACTAACTAACTTACCATCACGCCGTCTCCCCGGAGGGGTAGGCAGAAAGAATGGAACGCCACACTGTTCTGTCCTGACATACGTCTCTCGCTTCCTCTACATTCATACATCTTGTCATGCACGCACGTCGATTTTTTCCGACTCCTCACGTGACCGACATTCAATAGTTGATTGATTTGATCGTGCCACGTTTTCCTCGGCCTTCCTCTATTTCTAGCTCCGTTCACGCCGTTTACATATAGCTTCTTTACCATTCTGTCTTCACTCATTCTTTCCATGTGTCCAAACCATCTTAATGACCCTTTCCTTATTTTGTTCATAGCACTTTCATTCGCACCACATTCACTTCTTATACTTGCATTTGTCACTCTATCATAAACAGATTTACCACACATTCGTCTTAGAGATCTCATTTCTACTGCATTTATTCTACTTTCATCCTTCTTTTGCCAGTTCCATGCTTCACTTCCATACATAAGGGTCGGCACAAGAACACCATTGTGCACTGCCATCTTAGCTATTTTGGATAGGCTTTTGTTTGCGATGACAACTTTAAGTGCACCATTTATTCTGTTGCCTGCCCAACCCTTCTTTCAATATCCTTCTCCACCCTCCCATCCTTTGTAAACATACTTCCTAAATAAACAAATTCATCCACTTGTTCCAGATTTTCACCGTTTACACTAATGTTGCAGACTGTCATGCTTCCTTCTTTTTCGAAAATCATTACCTTAGACTTATTCACATTCATCATCAAATCGTATCGCTTGCATACCTCATACATACTAGACACCAGGTAGAATTAATATGTATTTTTAAATACACTATTTAAAAAAATTATGTTAGTATTCATATAGCTATTAACGGTATATGAAAATACGTCATTGATGGTATGTCTTTTAAATTGTTAAAGCAGTTTGAGGTCAGAACTCACAATAACGAAGGTTACGACTTTAGAAGAGAAATTTGCATTTCGGTACATCATCTGAAGCTACATATCTGCAGTTTACGCATAAAAAAGATTTCACGGCACCAGTCTCTGTCGTGTGATTTCTCGAACAATAATGACTTTATTAATATACATTTACGTTTGAAGTTAAGGTCAACTTCAAATAACATTTGTCTAATCTTCAAACTTGATGAATAATTACTGGTAAAATTATATTCTGACCCCAAGCAATTAATCATGTATATTCTAACAAATACCAAATCAAATTAACTAGGTCAATAATATGCATGTAGAGATATACAAAAGTAATGGTCCTGTATATACAGAGTTTTCTTTCTTTATGAATTGACACTTTGAATCAAATATTGATAGCAAATATGATCTGTGAATGATGTGATTTGTATACAAAGTTTTTCTTACTTTAACATATAAATTGACACTTTGTATCAAATATTGATAGCAAATATAATATGCGAATGAAATGATAAATATAAATTTAAGTAAAGTGAAAGCATACCAGTGATATGGCGTCTCTATTGACTTGTACTATAACGCAAAGTTTATGTAGACACCTAATTATTAAAAATATTGAAATTGTCGAAATTTTTCAAAACTGTATTCTATTTCGAATAAATATATTTTTTAAACTTGTTTTCCATCTTCTTCTTCTGATTTTTATGACTTTATCGATATTTGGAGCGCATGGATGGAGAAAGAATGGGTAAGAAAGTATATTTTAACGATGTAAATGGAGTACGGAGTCGAAGTAGATCTGAGAAAATATGGTTTGATCGCATTAATCAAATTTTAAATGTTAGTTCATGTAAGAAGTCGGAAGAATGAACGTGCGTGTATGACTCGTTGTATGAATGTGGAGGAAGCTAGAGAGGTGTGTCAGGATAGAGTAGTGTGGCGGTCCATTCTCTCTGTCTGCCCCTGTGGGGAAATGTAATGATGGGTTGTTGTTGTTGTTATCCCATTATTTCTCGGAGCCTGTTGCCAACATTCTGGATGTTGATGTCAAACTGTATCACCATCTTTTAGGTGGTCTTCCTGGAGGTCGATCGCCTGTTGATACTTTATTTGATACTAATTCACTCTTTCAGAACACGCTCTCTCCACATGATCTCTACAGAATCGTCTTCTTAGATTTCCCCACGCACAAAATCTTGGGACAACCCAGATCTACCTTATTTCGATATTTCTTACTCCGAACCAACTTGTTTTTAACAAAATTAATCAATGCCAACATCTTTCCTTCATCAACTTGTCCACCACGTGTTAAATTGGAATTAATAAGGTCAGTGTTTTAAAAAATTGAATTTAATAATGACTTTTAATTTTTTTTATTCGCTGACAGCGGTTGTTAACGCCCAGGTACCAAAGTCATCCAATTTGTTCGGAGGAGCGCCTTTCACACACGTCCATCATAAAAAATAACGAAAAACTTTTGGGCAGCTTGTTACGTAAGCCGATCTCATGTTTCTGAATAAAACATTTAATTTAAATGGGTTTGATATATTGTAAAATAATGATAAATACATTTAAATATAATGATAAATACAAGATCACTAAATCTCCTGCACGATGTTCTTAAAAATTCGTTCACAATGGAGTTCTAGTTCTAACCCTAAACTCACTAACCATCACGCCATCTCCCCGAAGGGGTTCGCAGAAAGAATCGACTGCCACACTTTTCATTCCTGACATACTTCTCCCGCTTCCTCAACATTCATATTATACATCGTGTCATGCAGGCACGTCAATTTCTCAATTTATTATTTTATTTTTTTGATCGTGTCCCGTTTTCCTCGGTCTTCCACTATTTCTTGTTCCATTTACGTCGTTAACATGTACTTTATTACCATTTTTCCTTCATTCATCCTTTCCATGTGTATAAACCATCTTAATGATCCTTTCTTTATTTTGTTCATAACACTATCTTTCGCACCGCATTCATTTCTTAAATTTTCATTCGACACTCTATCATACACCGATTTTCTACACATTCGTCTAAGAGATCTCATTTCCACTGCATTTATTCTACTTTTATCCTTCTGTAGCCAGTTAATTATAATCCTTATGTATGGAAACGGAGTAAATAGAAGAAGAATGACAGCAAAATAATAACTGTAGAGATGACATTCTTGGGACAGATGTGTAGTAAAACGATGTATGTCAAAATTTCAAAGGGCGATATATCAAGAAGAAAGGTAACGTAATAATGTATGATAGATGAAGGAAGAATTATTAAGTCATAATTAATTCACATTTTATATAGTCGATTATATTGAATGTTGGAAGCATGACTCCTTGTATGAATGTGAAGGAAGCTAATTTTTATTATTATCAGGATAGAGTAGTGTGGGAGTCCATTCTTTCTGCCTACCCCTGCGGGGAAAAGTTATGATGATGTTTCTGTTTATTTAATGTTTCAATTAGTAAAATAAGTATTAAATATTACATATTTTGTATTAAATATCAAATGTCTTGTATTAAATATCATATATTTTGTATTAAATATCATATGTTTTGTATTAAATATCATTTGATTCGTCTTCATTTTTTTTCAGTTTAATAAATGATTCAGTTCATAGTATTTTTCAATACAAAATCATTTTCATTTTACGTTGATAAATACTAATGCATACAATTTGTATTTAGCTATTATATTGATTCTTGTGACATGACATAGGTAGCCAGTCTATCACCATTTTATTATCACGTGAATTCTACACCAGATCAAAGACAGTGTGACAATCACACGGCCATTCCGGAAATCGAACCCATGGCCTACGGCATGGCGAAGATATCAGGACTCTTACCACTCTGCCACGAAGGTCGTCAAATGACAATATTTGAAATGATAGCTAATATGAAAGGAAAGAACACATTTGTTCTGAACACCCTATGCAGCAGCGAGAGTGTCTCAACGCTGGTCATAAACAGTTTGTAAGGCATGTTAAGCAAGACGAAACGTTTATAGAGTTCGCTAAATCGTGTGATATTAAATAATAAACTCCGTAACTCGGTTAGTTGTTCACGAAAGTATTCAAATCATGAATTCGTTACGTCTCGTCTTATGCAAAAGCGGTTACGAAATTAATAATTAATAAAATGGCAAACTCTTTGCGCGGGTAATCAAGTTCGCGAGGTATCGAATTTGTTTATGAATTAAAAGTTCAAATGTTAAATAAGTCATTGACACTTAATGAAATACGCCTCGGGTCAGAGGTGATTTAAAAATATTAATTATCTTGTGTCAATTGCTTCACGACATAAAGCCGTGAGTCATGCGAAATTTCTTTAAAAGTTTCATAATCTTATGATTTTACTGAAATCGCTGATGGAAGCTCATTTTAAATAAAACTTCCACTTTTGTTGGTTCAAACGACCGTATACAAAAAAGTCATTATGTTAAACTTAAAGTGTTTTTTCCTATATGTTTAATGTTATTTAATAAATAGTCTTTTCATTTTCCCTATAACGAGTCGCGTTATTAAAAACTATAATCGCTTTCAAGTGTTTCTTTATAATCTCTCCTAGGCACGGTCTTATGCTATAGTATTATAGAACAATGTTGTTACTTTCTATGAGGTGATAAAACTAATAGTCACAACAACAAATCAGAGATAATCGGTTGAATTCCGTGACCAAGATTGTACTTGTTTAAGTGTTATTGATAACCTTATCTTTAATCGACTGGGAAGTAGCAAGGCAAATGGCTTTAAATCTAAAGTTCAAACATGCATACTATATACTGTATTAGCCCTATGTTCACGTAAGTAATATATATATATATATATATATATATATATATATATATATATATATAGTATATATATATATATATATATATATATATATATATATATATATCTATATATATCTATATATATATATATATATATATATATATATATATATATATATATATATATATATATATATATATATATATATATATATATATATATATATATATATATATATATATATATATATATATATATATACATATATATATATATATATATATATATATATATATATATATATATATATACACACATACATAAACATTCAACATAAATTGAAAGGAATAGGCAAATTACAATAACAATATTATACAAACAATGATCACCGAACACATGCATGTTATATAACTTGATTATAAAATACTTTATCACACCGCATCGGTTAAAGTGTGAAAGTCAATTCTTTCTGCCTACCCTTTCGGGGAGACGGCGTGATGGTTAGTTAGTTAGTTAGTTTTTATTACATTATTTTTCATTTATATTGCAAATTCAAAGAATCTAATAGTCTACGATCGGCGGTTGTATACACAACTCAGATATCCTGAGTGATGTAGGTATGTTCGTCCACGATGTTTTCGACAAAGGGGCCTAATATTTTATTGTTCTACCTCTAACGATGCATACCAACCCAACCCGACCCAACTTGCCAATGGTCATGACGGTAGATAGAGCAATATTTTTGCTGAATCGTGTCACCTTGGAGGTCGACGTATTTTGTGATAGTGTAGTTGACATACGAAAGGCGTTATCTCTTTCATTGTAACAATTGTGAGTTCATCATATTATTTTATTATGTATTATTTACTTTTTTGTGTCTAAACTAACTAACTTACTAACAACTAAGGGGTGGGCAGAAATAATGGATGGCCACACTTTTCTTTCCTGATATATTTCTCTTGCTTCCTCAACATTCATACATCGTGTCATACACGCGCGTCGATTTCTCTGACACCTCACACGGCCGACATTCAATGTTTGATTTATTTGATCGGGCCACGTTTTCCTCTGTCTCCTCTATTTCTGGTTCCATTTACACCATTAACATATAATTTTTTTACCATTCTTTCCATATGTCCAAACCATCTTAATTTTTTGTGTCTAACTTTTTATAAATAATATAATGTATTGGAATATAGCTCAGTGATGCTTTTGATATGTTTAAATAAATAAATGAAATGAAATATTTTTTGCTGACACATTTTTCATTGAAAAGTGAAATATAAGAATAAAATTTATATTGTCACAAGTTAGCTGTCAATGGTTTAATTGTTTTAGGTTATATTGATATGTAAAAGGTTTTATCAAATGTAATGTCACATTTGATAATGCCTTAACAAGGCGAAATATGTTATTCCCATAAAATATAATAAGACTTCAGTAAAACAGACTTCTTCATTAAGATAAAATGCAAATATCTTTTTAGTATAACGTATAACACTCTCCAGCTTACTTATTTAAATTAATTAATCTTTAACAGTTTGGCAATGAAACACACATAAAAGTAAACACAAATAAGTTGAATAGCTTCCCAATTATCTCAGATGGAATCGATAATGCTGAGGTTTAGGTCAGGAGGGTTATTGATGAGTGTCTCGATTGACTTGGCTTTGAAACCATCCAAGGTAACACGGGTCATACAGAGATGAAGGTAATATTTCATCATGAGCAGAACCCTGGGTAGGGATAGAAAAGTATAAAAATTCGGTTGCTAATTATTATTTTCATGGCTCACTTTTTTAAATATTTTATTATCGGCTTATAAAATTAAAAATTAAATTGATTTAAACTGCCTTGTGAAATGAGGAAACAATTATTGTACAGATATATGAAAGACGTATGTGTCTAAATATTAAGATCATTATTATAATAAAAAGCTTTTGTTTAGCATACCTAAAATACATACTTAACGTAACTCGTTTTATGGAGGTTAAAGTGCTTGTTGCTAATTAAAGCTCGGAAGTATTTTTTTTACACCCAACTCATTTATTATGAACTAGATTTAGATTTGACATGTGCAAAAAATATAATATTATATTATGCGATAGCATATTGATTATATACTTCAAGGCCGCGTGTTCTATAGTTACAAATCTTTAGTGCTAATTTTAAGGTTAGATTGTGATATTGGGAATTTTAATAACTAATTTATATGAAACATTGTAGTATAATATAAATAATACTAGTTGGACCTGACAGACGTCCTACCCGAATATATTTTTCTTTTTTATAAGGATTAATTGTATTTCAATAGAGACGAAGACGTAAATTATTTTCTGGGAACAGAATATGGTGGCCGAGGCGCTTACAGGACTTCATTGGATGGGTTGAGCGATTGCTTTATATTTAACAACATTCCCCATTCCGCCCTTCTGACGACCACCACGTATGACAAATTTTTGGAAGTTGTATATATGCTAGAATTCTGCATTTATCTTCACATTTTTTTAGTTCACTCTACACCAGCGTCATCTATTAAGATTGGGAAGCATTAAGCAGAATTTTTTATTAATACTATATTTAATATTTTTTTTCCTAGAACCAGAACATAGCGCCACCTACAGTGTTCAATTGTAAATCTAAACCAAGGAACCACTCAAACACACACAATTTTTTTAATCAAAATCGGTCCAGCCGTTTCGGAGTAGTTCCCATACATACACCCGTACAGAAGAATTGTATTTATATATAGATAGTATGTAATGTCAAATTAAACAGAAATAAATTAAAGTTCTGCCTTATTCAATTTTATATTAAACTCAAAATTGTCATTGCTGTACTCGTAAAGATGATATTCTACACATGTAACCAATAGGCAATATAAATATACGAATTATTTTAAAGAAAACAAACAAACAAACCATCACGCCGTTTCCCCGCAGGGGTAGGCAGAGAGAATGGACCGCCACACTACTCTATCCTGGCAAACCTCTCAAGCCTCCTCCACATTCATACAACGAGTCATACACGCACGTCGATTCCTCCGACTTCTAACATGACCAACCTTTAAAATTTGATTTTAAAGTTAATTTAATTTTAAAGAAAGCAATTTAAATTGCTATTTTTGTGTATACGAAAGAGAAAACATTCTTAAAGTATTGTAACAAATTATAATTTATGTAAACTTTAACGAAATGAACGGACCAGGAAATAGAGGAAGACCGAGGAAAACAGGGCATCATCAAATCAATCAAATATTTAATGTCGGCCACGTGAAGAGTTGGAGAAATCAACGTGCGTGCCTGACACGTTATATGATAATTGAGGAAACGTTGGAAGTTTCTATTCTTTCTGCCTACCCCTTCGGAGAGACGGCGTGATGGTTAGTTAGGTAGTAAATTAATTATGACTTATTTTTAAACTATCTTTTCAGATAATTATTATTATTTTATTGAATCGCTCTTTACATCATTCGATGTAAGGTGTTGATTCTTATGACATGTGATAGGTAGCTAATATATCGCGATTTTATTGCCACGTGAATTCTGCACCAGACCAAAGGCAGTGTGACAATCACACAGCCATCGCCGGGAATCGAACCCGGAACCTTCGGGGTGGCAGTCAAAGCACTTACCACTCGGCTACGAAGGTCGTCATTATGGAGACAAAGATAAAAATAAATAATCAAATTATTTTATTTTTTTATTTCGGAACTCAAATTTATTATTAAAAAATGTTTATAGAAAGGCTCAATCTATTTAACGCAAATTTTAAACAAGAATTTCAATCTTGTTACTCCGGGCCTAAATATCGTAAAAAAGAAATCTTTGAATTAAAAATTTAATGGACAGTGATATAATTTTTTTTTACATTTGATAATGCTCCAGCGGAGCGAAACATGTAATTCGGATAGAATATAATAAAACTTCCAGAAAACCAACATCTTAATCAATTTTGAAAGCCATCGATATGAAAATGCGCTTTTTTCCCTAATTCGGAGAGATTACTTCTTTTAATTTAATTGATTGCTAAAAAGATTGCTGGAATGGCACCCAGGTGGTAGAAGACCAATTGGACGACCAAGGCCGCGATGGGAGGATGAAGTTGGGAGAAATGGGGCGAAATTGTTACGAGTGTCAGATTGGAGGGTCGTAGCGGAGGACAAGAAGAGTTGGAGGCGAAGAATACTGGAGGTTAAGGCTCGATATGGGCTATAGGGCCATCAAAGAATCGACCTTGGTGGTCGTGTGGTTACAAGCTCTGACTTCCATGCCGAAGGTCTGGGTTCGATTCCCGGCGATGGCAGTGTGATTGTCACACTGTCTTTGATCTGGTGTAGAATTCACGTGACAATAAAATGGCGATAGATTGGCTACCTATCACATGTCACGAGAATCAATATAATAGCTAAAAAATAAAAATTGTACACAGTGATTGGGTCCAAACGACCTGTTGTGTACATAAAAAATTAAAAAAATAAAAAAAAGAAGAAGAAGAATTTAATTTTATTATTAAATAAACTAAAAGACACGTAGTGTCTCCGAGCGAGCATAATGAAAAAAAATTAAGATGTTTTAATCGAGAATCAAATAAGTTTAGATGATTAAAAAACTGTCGAATTTGTCTAACGGTGGATTGAAAGACAATTGTCATCGCTACATTCTAGTCAAAAATATGCAATTACTTTTTAAGTCGCTTTAAAACGAAAGTCACTTTCTCGAACAATAAGGTTTGCCTATTAAACCTGGCTAAAAGTGCTCGCGGAAGTGGCACATTTTCTTACGTCCGAAATGCGCCTTGAATAGCCAACGACGGCATTAGCCCGGCCATGCACCCATATGCTAATTTAATTGGGTCAAATCTCATTCCGTACGTGCCCGCCACTGCATTGCGTTCACCGCGTGACTCTGGGCGATAGTGGACGGTCGACCGGTACAATGTAAATACCGAGAAGCATTCTCGCGACTTCCATATACAGTATTAGCGATATACACTTTTACCCTTTGCACACCTCAATCGTCATTATTTTACGTGCTACCACCTGCTTAATTAATTTACAAAAACAGACATAAGAATGGAGTCACCGTAAAAACGTATTTGGAAGGTGCAGTGTGTTATAATAATTATTAGAATTTAATTGTAATTTTTTAGTCGTATAATGTCAAGTCTAGGTCGACATAGGAGTTAATTTAAGAAATATTATGTCGAGTCACACTCGACATTGGAGTGGTAAGGGTTAACCCTTTATTTCGTGTTTTTTTAATTTTAATTTTACAAAAACAGCATTTTACTTTTTATTTGCAAAAAGAACATATAAAAAAGGTTTAAAAGTGTTTTTAATTTATTTATATTCGAGTACCTATCTACAAACATTTGTTAGTAGCCCATTTATTAGAAAGCTAAATTTGATAATTTTTTACTTTATATTTTATTAAACATACAATAAATGAATAACCACGATATAAATACTATCTCATTTGTTTGAAAAAATCGGTCGTTTTAATACGCAAAATGTGCCAAAGAAAAAATTTAAGCAGGTCAACCATATTTTAAAGAAAAGTTTTTTTTAACAAGCTCCTCTAGCAATAACTTGTATACCTTAACAGGTGGATGAAATTCAAATATTCTTTACAAATATTAGTAGATTTTACTGTATTTAGCAAATCTGCTACACCGAGAAATGAAGGGTTAACCCTTAATTAGACCGAAGGAAAATATCTCCCGTTTGATATCATCCATGTTCTTACAGGCAAAATTTTAATTTTGTTCAATTCTTAAAATTATATTTGTCTTAAGAAAATTTGCATTACGAAATCTCATTTATTCCACTATCATCCTTATTTTGCCAGTTCAATGCTTCATTGCAACTTTAACCATATTTTCTTGATTATATTATCCATAACTGCAAATATTTTTTTACGTTTAAATCATACGTAAGATTTCGTGTCTATCATGTTCGATACTGTATATGTAACGGTAACTACGTTTCTTCGTAAAATTAATCTCCGACCCTCGTATCGAACCCTGTTAAAAGCGATCACTAGCTTAATAAGAAAATAAAGAAGAATGTTTACGCAAATAATATACAATAAAAAGTGATCTGTTTTACAGTATGTTCTACCTAGAACAGTAAAACTTCTAGATAATTTTAAATATATTTCTCTTTTTCTTTTTTTTACAACTTCTAAACACTTACATTATTTTTTTTCAATTACATAGACATGTTTCGGACAACCAGTCCTTCTTCAGTGATATATATTATAAAGATACATACAGATTTAAAATATTATAAAATTGTTTACATGATCTGACAGATGTTATTTTATTTTTGTAATGTTGTATAAACAAAGTGTATAAAAAAGAGACATATAGTAATTACAACACAAAATATGGCGAATATAGAAGAAATTTTAAATATGTTTGCATATACGTGTGAATTTTATTAATAAAAAAATAAGATAGATCAAAGTATGCAGAGAAGACGATTCTGGTGGGATTTCATCGAGAGGATGGACCCAGCGAGGATTCTAAAGACCACGATGCACGAGACTCCAGAGGGCCGTTGACCACAAGGACGTCCGAGATGGGGAGAATGTTGGACGTCTTCACCATAGAAAACAATTTGATATCTTGTCTAAGCTGATCGCAAGATTTACATTACTGAGAAGAAAGAATACATATATTGAGATATTTTTAAAGTACATAATTTTGATTTGAATATATCAAGTGTGTTATATACTCGTATAATAAAAGTAAATTATAATAAAACTTTAATACACATTGACTAGATGTAGATAGATAAGTATGCAAATAATTGCTAAAATATTCCTAATGTACATAGAGCTGTCAGTATTAATTGCTTGCGAAATACTGTAACATTTTGTATGAAGAACATTAGAACTCTATTTAAACTACAGCTTATTAAAAATTAAGATTAAGTTACAGATTCATACACTCATTACACAGACTAACTAATAGATATTTTAAAATACTCCATCAAAAATGAGCTATCAAGTTATGTATTTTTTTAAGAACCCGAAGCAAAAAAATAATCTCATTACAAGAGCTTTCGATTGAGAAAAAATCTCAAACACTCCAGCTTAAATGTATCAAATTACATCAATGCTCGGATAGACGCGAAACCCGTTTTCCATGTAACAGCGATGACTCGGAATACTGCGCTCGAGTCTTCACTTTCATCTCAAATGATAACGGAATATAAACGCAGGTCAAGTTTCTCACCTTGTAATCATGATGGATGATTTAAATAACACTTTAAAATATAATATCGATTTGAATAATGTTTTTTCACTGCAATAAAGTTCACTTATAACACTTGTATTATATTTAGCATCCTCAATAAAACTCACAATTTTTTTGCTGTATGTTTTTTTACACGGATTTAAATATGGAATTGTTATGTTTTTAACATTTTGGTGTGGTTATCGTCGCGATCTTGGTCCTCAGGTGTGACTGCGCATAGCGCGTACCGGCATACGACTGGCTCGAGCAGATAAGATAGTTCCCACAAAGCGTTCCGCCTTGAGGCCATCCCCACTGAAAGTGACAGTACTACGTCCGTACTACGGGGAGCGAGCAACGCCTCCGCCAGTCAAGCGACTTTTCTCAATGAATGGTGCACACAGCGCTCCTAGCAGAAAGGCTCTACTAACGATTAAGCCTCCGCTTAAAGTACTTGCAATTAAAAAATATTACAATATTTTTAATTAAAAATAATGTAAGACTCTATTTAAAACATTTCAAATTGATTAAAACGTCAGTATTCAAAAAGTTTTATTACCTTTTATATGAGTGACATGTATCGCTATGCAGATGCATTATCAAATGTGTTACGCATTGGATAATACTCCTAAAAATATCATTAAATTTCTTTAAACTGTTAAATTAAATAACTTTGTTTTTTGTATCACTATTATATTTTATTTTACGCGACAACTGTTTCATCAACCTATGTTGACATCATCAGGTGTTACAATAATATATCAAATGTAAAATTTTTCGAATCTTTATGTGTATTTGTTCCTATGTCAATTTGAATAATTTCTTCGGTATAATTTTGAAGTTCTTGTTGAAATTGAGTTAGTATTTATTGTATTAGCTCCTATGTCAATTTGAATAATTTCTTTGATATAATTTTATAGTTCTTGCTGAAATTGAGTTAGGTACCCAAATATTTTAATTAAAAGAACGGTTAGTTACAATTTATTTAATTAAAATATTTGGGAACCTAACTCAATTTCAGCAAGAACTCCAAAATTGTATCAAAGTAATTATTCAAATTGTCATAGGAGCAAATACACTAATTACTAAATCAATTTCAGCAAGAACTTCAAAATTATATCAATGAAATTATTCAAATTGACATAGGAACCAATACACATAAAGATTTAAAAACTCACGAAAATTTTACATTTGATATATTATTGTAACACCTGATGATGTCAACATAGGATAATGAAAAAGCTGTCGCGTAAAATAAAATCCAATTGTGATACAGAAAACAAAGTTATTAAATTAAACAGTTTAAAATGTTAAGGTATCGTAGTGTTTCGGCCAAAACAATGGACTATCAAATTTCTTTAAATTTAAAGATTTCGTCAATAATGAATATATAAAAAATAAGTTTAAAAAGATACCGAGGACGACAGAGAAAAACGTGGCACGGCCAAATCATTCAAATATTGAGTCGGAGAAGTTGATATTACATGACACGGTATATGAATATTGGGGAAGAAACGAGAATTATATCGGGAAATAACCGTGTGGTAGTCTTTTTTTTTGCCTACCCCTTCAAAGAGGCGTGATGATAAGTTTTAGTAGTGTTAATTAATTTATAACTAAATTAATACGAATAAAAAAGGTCGATTTTTTAGAATTTTTTATTTTATACAAATGACAATGTATAACATTGCTTAGGTATTATTAAATTACATTTTCAAAGCATTTGATGATGACTTAGCAAGGCGAAACATGACATTCTCATAAAATATCTAAAAACAAATGTTTTCATTTGAATTAATTATTTAATTTTGAGTTTCATATCATTGCTCAAGTAAAAATATAAATAAATAAAATTTCCGTATTAAATAAAAATCTCAATTTAATTTAACTGCCAACAATTCTTTATAGAAGTAATAATTGGACCTTCCAAAATAAATATGAAAGTAGAGTGAAACAACAACAACAAACCATCACGCCGTTTACCAGCAGCAGGGGTAGGCAGAGAGAATGGAGCGCTACACTACTCTATCCTGGCACACCTCTCTAGCTTCCTCCACATTCATACAGCGAGTCATACACGCACGTCGATTCTTCCGACTTCTAACATGACCAACCTTTAAAATTTTATTAATTTGGTCATGCATATTATAGATATGAATATTATAGAACTAACAAACTAACTAACCATCACGCCGTCTCCCCGGAGGGGTAGGCAGAAAGAATGGAACGCCACACTGTTCTGTCCTGACATACTTCTCTCGATTCCTCTACATTCATACATCTTGTCATGCACGCACGTCGATTTCTCCGACTCCTCACGTGTCCGACATTCAATATTTGATTGATTTGATCGTGCCACGTTTTCCTCTGCCTTCCTCTATTTCTAGCTCCGTTCACGCCGTTTACATATACCTTCTTTACCATTCTGTCTTCACTCATTCTTTACATGTGTCCAAACCATCTTAATGACCCTTTCCTTATTTTGTTCATAACACTTTCATTCGCACCACATTCACTTCTTATACTTGCATTTGTCACTCTATCATATACAGATTTGCCACACATTCGTCTTAGAGATCATATAGAAGAATATATGAATATTATAGAAGTTAAATTAATTAGAAAAATGTGCAAAAAAATGATAAAGGTGCTATAGAATACCGAACGTAAAAACAAGGAACGTAAGACTGATGGATTTGTACTCATTAAAATTTAGAAAAGTTATTTATATGGTTTGGATATGTTAAACGAAATGATGAGGAAAATATGATCATAAAGTTGTACACAAGCAGAGTAATTGAATGAAGAAGTCAAAGGACTTGATCAAATTGATCAATCACTAAAAAGCGACCACGTTCAAAGTCGAAATTATCCATGTAAAAGTTCTTTTCTGGTATTTTATTGCTAATGTTTATGTTTATATCATTTTTAAATTCAATTGTATGATATGTGAATTAAAATCATAAAATTTATTGTTTTTTGAACAAGAATGTAAAATTCCGAATTAATTGTCGATTAAAAGACGAAACCTGTCATTCCCATAGATTTTATCCAACACATCTAGTAAACAGACCAATTATAACTAACTAACTAACTAACTAACCATCATGCTGTCTTGCCGAAGGGGTAGGCAGAAAGAATGGACTGCCACACTTTTCTATCCTGACATATTTCTCTCGATTCCTCAACATTCATTCATCGTGTCATGCACGCGCGTCGATTTATTTGACTCCTCACGTGGCCGACATTAATTGATTTATTTGATCGTGCCATGTTTTCCTCGATCTTCCTCTATTTCTGGTTCCGTTTACATCGTTAACATATAATTTTTTTACCATTCTTTCTTCATTCATTTTTATCCATGTGTCCAAACAATCTTAATGATCCATTCATTATTTTGTTTATAACACTTTCATTCGCACTGCATTCACTACTTATATTTTCATTTGACACTCTATAATACGAATTACACACATTAGTCTAAGAAATCTAATTCCTAGTTTTTTTCATAATGTTCGAAATAATTATGTTGCATTACTCAAATAAATTAAAAATTTCACTTTTTTCCATTTTGTCATATTACAAAACAGCATACATTAAAACATTCAAAGAAAAGATATGTAAAAGAACATTAAATATTTTTTTTTTGTTTTGTATTATTATATTACCGTGTGTATTTTTTGTGAACAAATAAGATGTGAAAACAAAAAGGATAATTACAACTATTTTGCAAACGGCATTAGTTGTTGTTAAAACAAAAGTTAAACCATGAACCAGTTCAACTTCCTATCTCCAAGTATTGTGTGAGAGAGAACTAGATCACCAAGTAATGAATATTGATTTATGAAATTACTGACCTACCCACAAGAATCACAAGTTCTGGCTTCGATAACCACAATTATTTGAGTAAGAAATGAAACACCAGCGTAATGTAATCAGAAATACTTCAATGATTATTGGTTCAACTGATAGAGGTGGACTCGCAGATGAGAGACGTGTAATTTGATTGAATTCTGATGAAACAAATACACGATCAAGTTCTAATTCATTCACAAAAAGTTTGGCGAAATTAAATAAGAACCATAAATTTTCAAGAATCAATTGTATCTCAGTAGAGACGAAGATGCAAATTGGAAACAGAATATGGTTGATTGAGGTGTTTACAGGACTTATGACCTGTCATTGGTTGGGTTAAGCGCACGCTTTATGTAATACAACATTCCCAATTCCACATTTTTTTCTTATGACATAAATTTTCGTTTATTTTTACTATGATAAGAGTAATTTATATGAATAAAAACGTCTTTTTTCTAGAAGTTTTATTATAATTTATGTAATTTACATTTTTGGCCTTGCTAAGGCATTATATTAGTAAGATAAGTTAACTCAATGAACAAACTGGAAGCATTTGAAATGTGGCTCCATCGCCGAATGCTCAGAGTTCCCTGGACAGACATGGTTACCAATATCGAAGTCCTGAGGTGAGCTAGAGTTGACAGGGAACTGTTACCACCATCAAGGTTCGAAAGATCTCACATCTGGGTCATATACTGCGTGGGGAAAAGTATCACCTTCTCCAACTGATATTGGAGGGAAAAATTGAGGGACGCCGATGGCCCGGAAGGAGACAAACGTCCCGGCTGCGAAACGTGAGGGAGTGGACCGGCATCCAAAGTATGGAGGAGCTTTTGCGAGCGGCGCAGGACAGGGACAGGTTCGCTAGGTGATCGCCAACGTTGGGGGACCCGACAGGGCACTTGAAGAAGAAGAAGAAGAAGAAGGCATTATCAAATGTGGAACATATCTTTTCTATAAAATATAATAAAACCTTATAGAAAACAAATGTTTTCATTCTTATTAATTATGAACTGGATTTTATGGTATCCTATCGTAATTTTTAAATATTCCTATCATTAAAAATATTGTAACACAATGGGTTTTGAATAACATAATATGAAATAGTTATTTTAGCTGTGACTAAAGTTCAATACATTCCTATTTGTTATCCAATAATCTAATCTTACAAATCGGTATCGCCTGTCTAAGGCATTATCAAATGTATTTTATAATGCCCTAGACAGCTGAAGCACGTAATTTACATAAATTATAATAAAACTTCTAGAAAACAGATGTTTTCATTCGTGTTAATTATTTAATATGGAATTTTACATCGTTGTTCAAGAAACAATAAATATGAGAGAGTACATTGGAACATTCCTTATTTTTATTAACAAAACATATAATCTCAGCTATAACAATAAATTGTTTTTTTTTATTAAGAAGCACATTTAAAAAATATTTTGTTAAGTATTTCAAGTGGAAGTAGCATCTACAAAAAAAAAATGCTATAAAAATGTCAAAATTTTATCATCACACCATTTAGTCAAAGGGTACGCAGAGTGATTAGACCGCAACATTCTTCAACCTCTAAAAGCCATAAATATCAAATTTCTAAGAAATATACGTTTTCATTCGTACTACTTATTCAATATGGAGTTTTGCATCATTGTTGAAGAAACAATAAGGAAGAAAAATATATTTATTACTTCATTAGCAAACAAATTGTTTAAAATCTTTTTTGCAGATATATAAACAGACGGATAAAGAAATCAAGATGATTAATGTAAGATTTGGTGAGAAATAAAACACAAAAAAACAATTAGAGTTTCCGAAATGGACTGATTCGAATCAATCGTGATAAAAACACAAAGCACGTATTTAGGACGAAAACGGAAACTTAGCAGTAATCAATTTTGTTTTGTACTTTTCGTCTCGAATCTTTCTCAAATCGTCGTATTCTCTGGTACTTGAATTACGTCACGAAGTCACGCCGCCGGACTTCAAACTGTTCCCAAACACGGCGGCTGCATAAAAATTAACTTGACGAGTTCTGTTTACTTAATTATCGAGATCTTGGTGTGGCAACCGCCGCTTTCTTTAAATTCGGCTAGACAAGCACCGCCGGATGAGAGCATCTTTTAAATTATGCAGTTCTTGCGAAACGGTTCGTGCCTTAGTCCAGTTTATCTGACCAAGAGTAATAATTGATTCTCGAAGAGAAATATTTCGCAGTACTTAAAACTCGCGCTGAAATCTGAAGATTTTTATACAGAGTTTGCAAAATATAAACGTTGGCAAATAGTACGCCACAATTTGCATCACGTACGTATTTTTTTCATGCGTATTTTTTTTTGTACAGACAATCATCCGAACAGTGGAGATCTATGGGTGTGAAGCGTGAACAATGACAGCGAAATCCGCAGAGCGACTGAATACTTTTGAGAGAAGGGTGCTGCGCAGAATTCTAGGACCTGTGAATGACGGTGAAGGCTGGAGAGTGCGGCATAATGGCGAGCTGTACCATATTTACAAAGCTCCCAGTCTCTCCACACAGGTCAGACTGGACTGAGATGGGCCGGTCACGTGCAGAGGATGCCTTTATCGCGAACCTCATAAAGATTGCTGGAGTGGCACCCAGGTGGTAGAATACCAATTGGACGACCAAGGCTGCGATGGGAGGATGAAGTTGGGAGAGATGGGGCGAAATTGTTACGAGTGTCAGATTGGAAGGTCGAAGCGGAGGACAGGAGGAGCTGGAGGTGAAGAATAATGGAGGCTAAGGCCCGATATGGGCTGCAGAGCCATCAAAGAAGAAGAAGACGATAAAGTTTTGCCTTTCGAAGGAACATTTGATAATGTCTTAGCAATGCGAAAGATTTCATTCTCATAAAAAAATAATAAAACTTCTATAAAACAGATGACTGTTCAAACTTTTATCCAAGATCAAACAATTTTTAATCAGATCAAATTGTTAATTTTTTAAAATCAAATTTAAAATTATATATCGAAGTTCTTACGCTTATAAGAGCTGATGTAAGAAATGTTGTTCGTTTCTAATTCCATATCACACACTCGCAAGTAAAATGTTGTAATAGACTAATCTTAGGATGCAATGATCAGCAAATCTACAGACCTAATTAACCTGACAACACTGATCCATTTCTGGCCCAGATGCCGCGAGATCAGCTGGCATTAACATCGAGAGGAATAAGTATGCAGATCACATTTCGAAACTCGATCATTTAACGGTTGCCACACTAGGAGTGTACAATTAAAATAATAATAGAACATATTAACAAATGGATTCTATAAGAAGCGAGTTGCGTAACGATAAACAAAAGTATTAGGGTCAGTAAATACCATCGATTAAACTGACATGTGACAAGAGCAAGCCTATATTTAAACAATTACATTTTTTGCTAGCCTTAATTTTCAATGACTGTACGGCTTATCGAGCATTTAAATATTTTAGCGATACAGTTTCCATTGTGAGTGTGTCAATACACTTCACCAGGTACCAGAAAACTTCTGTACCGTAGCTGTGCTTACATTCATCAAACTATTGTACATACAAATTTGCACGTCTCATAAATATCTTTTTTCAACATATGTGTAACTATGTAGGTGTGTTCACCGGACATTATACATATTTTATGATCATATCCAATATGCTGCGTCTACATACACGCTCGTTTTTACGGTTTTTAATTTGGGTTATTAAAATACTGTGTTGATACAAGTTTACATTGATAGTAATTAATTATACTAAATGAATATTTAAATTTCATCACGCGTTCATTTTTATGCAAATTACGAAATTGTTTGATTTTGCATTGTAAATGTAGAATTTCTTTTATCAAAGATCACTCCGGGACCAATCAAATATTCACTTATACCATATGAAAACGAGTTTTACTACAATCTGTACCGTCATCGCATGATAAGATTTAAACTAGAGTACAGATAGACTGACTTGGCTTGATTAAGAAATTTTAGGAACTGATTGTATCTTGAAATGTTTCCTTTATATAAACTGTTTCTTTGAATTTTTTCATTAACAGATTCTAGGCGTTACCCTCATTACGAGTATTTATTGTTTCTTGAACGATGATGTAAAGCTCCATATTCAAAAAAGAAAACAAATGAAAACGTTCATTTTCTAAAAGTTTTATTATGGGAATCTCATGTTTCGCCTATCTAAAGCGTTATCAGATCTCAGACATAGGATCATGCCTTAAATTCAGCGAGTTATTTTATATAAAAAAAAAACACATTATACATTTATGATCACATACCTATCATGACATATAGTATACCTAATATGACGTATGATATAGACGCGGGTCGACACTGTACGAACAAAAGCTCTGTTAAGAACATCTGAGATAAAGGTCCTAAGATTCATCAATGGAAAACTCACCAAAGATCGTGTCCGTTACGCAGAATTAAGAAAACTTGCGAAATAAAGGATATAGTTCAGTGGAGTAGATCCAAAAGAAGATACTGAAGGGACCATGCAGACAGAATAGATAGTGACATACTCACATATACAGGCTTTTACGAAATCTCCTCCGGACGCCATCCACTTGGAAGACCACCTAAGAGATGGAGAGGCAGTTGGACTTCATGATCTCAGGACCACAGATTGTCAGATCTATTTAAAGAAAAATAAGAAGAAGATGAAGAGAAGGAAAAAATAATATCGTAACATTAATAAATAAAAAGGTTGAAATTATATTTAATCATTAAAAAACATTCAGTTTTAAAATGAGTCGTACTACATTATAAATGTTCTATTTAATGAAGCTTAAAAAAATATATAACGTAGAGGCTAATAAAGTCGGGAACCGATATCTGAAGGGAAAGACGGGTTCTGAAGTGGAGACCGCGCACAGGATTCCATAGAGTTAGATGTTCCTCTGTTCGCTGGACCAATGGTATAGTAAGGATGACTGGAAGTGGAAAGGTGAGAGTGGCAATGGATGAGAATCATCCGAACCATGTATGTAAAAGCTGCAATACTTCGCTGCTACTACGGTTAAATGGCTATTTTATTTCTAAAATTGCTATACAATCCTAGTTTAACTGGGACTGTAAACCAATTGGATACAATTATGCCTACATTTCGTGGACGGCAACAGAATTGAGAATGTCCAAGAATATACATACCTGGGACACAATATTCGATTGGGCCGAGATAACCAAACCGCAGAGCTAAAAATAAGAATTGCACTAAGCTGGGCAGCTTTTAGAAACATGAGTTAAATCCTTAAAAACCGGAAAATACAGATCAACCTGAAACGAAAAGTCTATGAAGCCTGCGTTCTGCCAGTTGATACTTATGGTCTTGAAACTGTTACATTGTCCAAACAAAGTGCCGAGAAACTACGAGTGACCCAAAGAACCATGGAAAGAGCCATGTTATAATAGGAATAAGCCTAAGAGACAGAGTCAGAAACGATACGGTGAGAGAAAAAACAAAGGTCACTGACATCATGCCCCGGGTGGCGACTTTAAAATGGCAATGGGCAGGTCACGTAGCCAGAAGCTTAGATGAAAAGTGGACAAGAAGACTGCTGACTTGGAGACCATGGACGGCAAGGAAAAGTGCAGGGCGACCGCAACTACGGTGGAAGGATGATCTGAACAGACACGTCGGAATAACCTGGATACAGTCTGCGCAACACAGAGTGACATGGAAGCGAATGGAGGAAGCCTTTGTCCAGGAGTGAACGGGAATAGGCTTAGGAAGAAGAAGGAGAAGATGCCTACATTTAGACTTCTACCTCGTTACATTAAGTATATAATATATTGGTAAAAAACTTACACCGAAGAAGGGTGAGAACCACCAGGTGTTTTCGAGTGTGGTGTAACTATTACTATAAAACCCGGTGCTCCTGGAAACGATAAAAAGTCGTTTTCAGGGTTCTCTTACAAAACCATTGTAGCTTCTTTGCTATTGATAATAATAAGAAGAAGAAGATCTGAAGCATGTATGTGAAGAGTTTATAAGGTGTAAAGAAAATACAATATTTTTTAATAAATTATTCTAACTAACTAACTAACCATCACGCCGTCTCCCCGGAGGGATAGGCAGAAAGAATAGAACGCCACACTGTTCTGTCCTGACATACTTCTCTCGCTTCCTCTACATTCATACATTTTGTCATGCACGCACGTCGGTTTATCCGACTTCTTACGTGACCGACATTCAATATTTGATTGATTTGATCGTGCCACGTTTTCCTCCTCGGCTTTCCTTTATTTCTAGCTCCGTTTCTCGCCGTTTACATATACTTTCTTTAGCATTCTGTCTTCACTCATTCTTTCCATGTGTCCAAACCATCTTAATGACCCTTTCCTTATTTTGTTCATAACACTTTCATTCGCACCACATTCACTTCTTATACTTGCATTTGTCACTCTATCATATACTATCTATTGATGTACGAAGCGTATGTAAAAAGCCGACTGACATATATGATTCCCTTCTGGGGGACAGGAAACCAAAAGGACATCTCCAGACTCCAAAGACAACAAAATAAAATAATAAAATTAGCATATAACATTGACTACCTTACCCCAACCATACAAGTTTACAGACAAACAAAACAAATGGACATATCAGACCTGACCAAATATGAGACCTTAAAAAATTGTACACAGAGTGACCATGAAAAAGACAACAGACAGCACCTACAAATTAACTAAAAATTCAGACATACACAGACACTGGACCAGGAATTATGACAGATATCACTTACCGATTGCACGAACTAAGACAGGACAATCAAGGATATTGAACAATGGACTGAAACTTTACAATGAACTACCAAAATACACAAGGAATCTCACTACAACTCAATATAAAAAATATCTGAAACAATACATAATTAATAGTAAGATCTAAAAATGTAACCATATAACCCAATTGGGTTTTAAAAAAAATAAGTTAAATAAAAAAAATAAAAATAAAAAATACAGATTTCCCACACATTTGTCTTAGAGATCTCATTTCTACTCATTTAAAGTTATTCAAATTTTAAATTACGTTTAAGAACTTAATCAAATTTCTTTTTGAATGAATGTTTTAATGTACAATAATAATTTTGATTTATTTGACAACATAATCAGCGGAGTAATATATCGAGCATTGAACAAAAAACTGACTTAATGCGGGCAATGCTGAATGCAAATTCAGATCTAGATAGTTTCTAAATTCAAAAAGTAAACCCGCGATGGCCCGATAAGAGACAGCAATTTGCATGACAAACGAAATCGAAGCTTAGAAATACATTCGAGTATTTCGAAGCAAGTTACATGAGATGTCATTCGAAATTCATTGTCGATTCGAGTACATGCATTATGTAATTTTGAATATTCACAAATTGAATACAATAATATTAAAAATATAAATGAATTACTGAAATTAAAAATATATATTACAGTGATAACAATAGCTTGATTTGTTAAACACTTAACAAACTGTTTTCTATGTCGGAATTTAATTCTTAATTCTTCTTTTTTTAATTCTATGTCATTCATAAAATAAGGTTCTCATATTTTTTTTAAATATACAGCTTTATTGTTTTCCTTAGCATTATACATCATTTTAAAGCTTAAAACTTACTCTATTTTTTTTTACATAATCGCCGTTTCTGTTTAAACACTTTTGCTCCACGATGCTTGACGATGCTCCAACTTTTGTATCCCCAAGTCATAAAATTCTGCCGCCATTCCTCTGAGAAATCGAATAACCTCTTCTTTGACTTCATCATCAGTATGGAAGCACATTCCACCCAAGTGTTCCTTTAATTTCGGGAATAAGTGGTAATCACTAGGGCATAAGTCCAGACTGTAGGGTGGGTGGGGCAAAACAGTCCAGCCAAAATCTGTCAGCAGTTCTTAAGTTTGATTTGAGACATAAGGTCGAGCGCTCAACACGTTTCTGCTTGTGGTTTTCTGTGAGATTTCGTGGTGCCCACCGCGCACACACTTTTCGATAGCCTAATTTTTCAGTTAAAATTTTATGAATTGTTGTGTTGGAAGTTCCAGGAATACGAAGAGCAAGTTCGTTAATGGTAATCCTCCGATCCTCAAGCATTATGCTCTCAACTTCGCATCTGGCGGAAACAGCGATAGGAAGCTCCATCTTCGATGGCTGCCAGGCCGACACTGAGGGGCGTAGCGTGGCGGGAGTGGCAGGGATAGAGAGTGGAGGAGTTGATGAGTCAGCCAGTGTTGCCAGATTTCTCTCAGCGTGCCGCTATCTTTATTGACAGCATAGGGAACCTTACTTTACGAATTACTCTCGTATAATAAATAAAAAGTAGTTCGTAAGTTTCGATATTATATGCTTTTAACTAACTAACCATCACGCCATTTCCCCGGAGGGGTAGGCAGAGAGGATGGATCGCCACAATGCTCTGTCCTGGCATACCTCTCGGGCGTCCTCTACATTCATACATCGTACCATGCACGCACGTCGATTATTCCGACTCCGAATGTGACCGCCTTTTAGTAATTGATTAATTTGGTCATGCCATGTTTTCCTCGGTCGTCCTCGGCTTCTTTTTCTACTCACGCTGCTTGTGTACAACTTTTTAACCATTCTACTCTCATCCATTCGTTTCATATGTACAAACCATCTCAGGGATCTTTTTTTAATTTTATCCATGATGCAGTCATCTGCCTTGTTTTTATATTGCCGTTAAAAACGGATATTAAAATAAGAATAGAGCAACCTGAAGGGGGCGCAATAGACATAAAGTTTGTATTTAGATGTAGTTATAAATTACATAGGTTGCCTTTTATGTTTTTACAATCGAACAATAGATGGCGTTAGTGACTTATGGCATCACTGTATTTGTGAACATTGACGTTTGTTATTGCGAAGCCAGTGGCAACATAGTAATTGACCGACTAGGTTGTTGATAGTGAACGATTAAAAGAATCAAGTTTGTGCAAAAATGGTGATCACTCGTGAAGGTTTTCGTTGGATGATTTTTTATGATTTTATAAAAGGCCTTACTCGACAAAAATGCATAGAATCGCTTCGTGCAACTTTTGGTAATGAAGCACCATCAGAGAAGACTGTTTGTAATTGATTTGCATAATTTTGTCGTGGTCGTGCGTCCGTCAGTGATGAATGACGAGAAGGTCGGCCAAAATCGGTTGTCATTCCAAGAAACATCGATGCTGTGCACATTATGATTAAAGAAGATCGGCATGTGACTTACAGACAGATAGAAGCCACTCTTGGCATATCGCAGACTGCAATACAATCGATTTTGCATTAGCATTTAGGTGTGAGAAAGATTTTTTTCAGATGGATTCCGCATAATTTGACCGAAACGAAAAAAAGGCTCATGTTGATTGATGTCACGAAATGTTGAAAAAATTCGACCAAGGAAGGTTCATAATCCGTATACAACATTGTTACAGGACACGAAACTTGGATATATTCGTATGAACCTGAAAACAAACAACAGTATACAGTTAGGGTGTTTGACGATGAACCCAATCCCACTAAAGTTGTTCGTTCACGGAGCACTTCCAAGAAAATGATCGCTTGTTTCTTCTACACAACAATTTGTTTGCCAACGGTCTTCGATGAACTAAGGAAAAATAATAAAAAACGTCGCATCATTCTTCATCACGACAATGCCAGCTCCCATAAAGCACGCCAAACAACTGAATATTTGAAGGAGAAAAACATCGAATTAATGTCTCATTTCCCGTATTCACCTGATTTATCGCCTAATGACTTATTCTTGTTCCCTGCTGTCAAACAAAAGATGCGTAGACAGCGATTTTCAACACATCAAGAAGCTGTTGAAGACTTTTAAAACCATGTTTCTACAGTATCAGCTTCAGAGTGGAGAAAATGTTTCCAGAATTGGTTTGAACGTATTCAAAAATGTATAGACCTAAAAAGCAAATATTTCGAAAAGAAATAAAACACTTTGTTTGAACCTTTTTTCTTTCTATTTCACTTTTTGTAAAAACTTAAAAGGCAACCCTCGTAACTGATTTTAAAAAAAAAATGTTGTTTGAAATTAATGGTAGAAGTCCATTGAAAATAATTTACAAAAACTACATTTAGTAACATTCCACTTAGGGTTATGGCTTCGACCGGTTTCGGCAGGTCGCTGCAATCTTCTGGAAAGATTTTTCAGAAGATTGTGGCGAACTACTAAAACCGGTTGAAGCCATAAAACTCAGTGGAATTTTGCTAAAACGCATTTTCATTAAAAGTAAACGTAACCAAATAACGGCGTTTTTTTTTTTAAATATTTTATTATTATTTGGTAAATAAGCATTAATATAATATTGCTTGTTTTAACAGTGATGTATTACTACTACATATTTAATAATTAATACCAATGTCAAAGTCTGTTTTATAAAAGTTTTATTATTATTTATAGGAATGACATGTTTCGCCCTTCTAAGACATATGTTAATGCGGTAGAAAGGTGGCAATAACGTGGCAATATTTTTTTTAGAAAACAGACGTTTCAATTCGTACTAATTACCTAATATAATACACAGTGAATACAAATATACGCGACCTATGTTTTACAGCGGTGAAGGGGAATTATCACGATTTAAAAACGATGTGATATGGCATAACTCAAAAACTAGAGTTCTGATTATAACAAACGTGATAATATACGCATGCATAATTAATAGGCATGGTGATGGTTTTTGTACTCGTATATAGGAACTTTGTAGAGATATTATCATTCATTGTACACATCATATCAATGCTGCAATCAGAAGACGCATTACCATATAACGATAAAAATCGTATACTTAAAAAAATAATCTAAATATCTGATAGGACTGCATGAGAAGTAAGTCAGTTTCTACCAAAACACGTTACGGTTAACTATATATAATATTATACGTCAATGAGTACCATAATAAAATTAGGCAAAAACCGAATGTCATTAAGAGTACAAGAATATTTTGAAGACAAGAGAGCGAGAGAGGAATATTTACGAATTTTGTTCTGATTCTGAATCTAATTTTGAATTTCGTTCTGATTATTGTTGTACGACAGAAGTGTAGTAAAAGAAGAACAATTTGGTACTTTAATTGTGAACGTGTGTGGAAAAACATATTTACATGAAAAGTTACAACTGATTACGATTGGGAGATAAAACAGTCTGTGCTGACACTGTTAAAGATAACTATCCGGAACATAAAGTTGGATAGCCTCCAAGATGACGAAATTCTCAAAGAATCCAATGTGGGTAAGTGTGCACCCATCCCTCCTTATCTGTAAACTATTGGTCCCCAGCATGCCCAAAAGGAATGCAGTGGGATGAAGGCACGGATAGCTACCAAACTCCTTTACGTAGAGATATCTCAGAAATCTTTTCTGAACCCTCTCCAACATGAACGAGTATCTCGCCTCGTGGGGACTCCATATCACCTAACCACACTAGAGCCGAATCCGGAGCAATGAGATATACAAAATTCGCAAAGCATAGGGATTCCTGAAAACTCTACCAATTCGAAAAATAAATCCCAACATTTTCAGTGCAACTCCACATATTCTCTCAATGTGAGCATGGAAAGCTTAAAAAGCATTGACGAGGTATTTTAATCTGATTTCAACTGATATTGAACGTCAGAGAGTCCTGACATGACACCTAAAGAAGAAGAAATTCATTTCGGTGAAGCTGCGTGATGGGTAGTTAGTAAGTTAGTTTAAAACTGTATTTGTACATTGACCAATATAAAAATGTTCACGTTAAAAATTTCTAACAGTTATATTAAAACATTTTTGAACGTTTAAATTACTCGTACATCTATGAAAGTGAACTTCTGTGACTCATAAAAGCCGCAAAAAACGTGACAACAATACTAGAGATGAAAGAAGTTTGAAAATCCGTGAATACGAGATCGATTTCTAAAGGTTTTTGTTGAAAGTAAAATGGCAAAGATAAAAATCTCCGTGCAGTCTGGGAGAAAAAAGCGTCCATGACCCTTCTGATATGGTTCGCCAGTTTTGTTAGAGAAAATAGAGCCAACGATTTCGTTGTTACTAAACGAGAGCAGAAAAAGTTATTATCTTTCTAACATTAAAAAGTTCCATCGAGTTAATGAATCGGACACAATTTTGCTAAACGATTTTCTCAAATGCCGCCGGGGATAACTATCAATCTGCTAAACACAATCACTTCTGAGATGGACATATTACGTTATGATTTTTTTTACAAGTCAAAACACAATTCCACGATGAGTTTATTGATTACCTCACGTTTCGATGATTTTATACTTTCATTGAATGAAGAACAATTTAGACTGATAATAACGTTTTCCTGAGAAAGAAGATACAGAAAAAAAAACAGAAGAATGAACAATAGAACAAATGCATAAGAAACGAGATCTCTAAGATAAATGTGCAGTAAATGTATAAATAAGATGTGAATGCAAAAGTTATGAACAAAATAATGAAAGGTTCACCAATTCGGAGAAATTGTCGTGTGTGACGAACACAATCTAAAAATAAATAAATAAAACTAACTAACCATCACGTCGTCTCCCCGAAGGGGTAGGTAAAAATAATGGACTGCCACATTTTCCTTTCATACACAACATTCATACATCGTGGCATGCACGCGCGTCGATTTCTCTGACCCTCACATGGCCGACACTCAAAATTTGATTTATTTGATCGTGCCACGTTTTCCTCGGTCTAGATGGTTTGGACATATGAAAAGAATGAATGAAGAAAGAATGGTAAAAAAATTATATGTTAACGATGTAAATGGAACCAGAAATAGAGGAAGACAGAGGAAAACGTTGCACGATCAAATAAATCAAACACTATATATGAATGTTATATATGTGAAGTATATGTCTTATATCTATGAAGAAACGACAAATGTACGCGAGGAAAGAACAATGTGGCCATTAATTATAATATCATTTGGGAAAGACGGCGCAATGGTTGAGTGAGTAAGTTAGAAGTTTTTTCTCATTTAAATACAAATTTACATTTTTTTTAAATTTCACCTAGTGTTGTATGATCTCATTCGATTAACAAAATATGTTTTTTGTCGTCAATTCTTTATCAGCTCTAGCTCTCTGAAGAACATTTATGTTGCTGACCATATCGGTACAAGGATTGCGCAACATTTTAGGAAACAGCCACATTTCAAACGCCTCCAGCCGATTATTTATACCAACTTTTAAGGTCCAAAATTCGATGATCATACTCGTATATAAAATAACGTATGAATTTAATTAAATATTAATTGGCACTGCATCTTACTTTTTGCGCAAAGTTGTCAGCCCTTCCGCGTGGTGAATGTGACCCACTTAGAGTCCAGCTTTTATCGGGCAGTTGGTGACAATGTCGACTGCATAATCGACTATTTGTTTACGGCCGTTACGTAAACAAACCGTAATAATGTATGCACAGTATTGTGCAGTCCATTTCCTTGTTTTCGGTCAGTAGCGTACTCCCGCCCAGAACTAATATTGCAATAAATTTAACGGTACTATTAGATGTCCACAAATTAATAAATAAAATCAGTTTTGACTGCAGAAAAAAGGTGCCCTAGTATAATAAAATAAACAAAAAATGATTTGTTGTAATGAAACTGGTTTCTGGTGATCTTCGCGCAACGATGGCGACCAATGAAGCGAAAACATCTTTGTCCTGCCTTACTTGAGATGGGTCCTCTACTCTCTCCATTCCTGTCCAATCCCTTATATTCCGCACCAAGGAAAACTGCCTTTTGCCAACTCCCCACCGTCTTTCTATCTTACCCATGATTATCAGCTGAATAAGGTGTTATTCTTTCCCCTTAGCGCAAGACCCAAAAATAATAAAAATGTGATAACTTTTTTTAAAAATCTATTTAGTTTGATTCCAGATTAGCTTAAGGCGTGGATGGCCACTGTGGAATTCCATAACGACGTTTTTTTATGAATGAAAACATTGTTTCTTTCCACTTTTGAGTTTATTTTTCTCGACATGTTTCGAAGGTTTTACACCTTCATCATCGGAAGTACGATATAAACTCAATTCTCTTGAAAAAATATACTCAAAATTGGAAGAAAACAGTATTTCAATTCATGAGTAATTAGTTGAATTCCTTTTGTATGAAGCACTTAATTTGTGGTGTGACATTATTAAATGAAATAATAATACACTTTTAATAATTTGTATAAACACTATTTTTTTGGTTACACCAACCGGTTTCGCTCCCGCCGGAACAACAGTTTGTAAACAGTTTACTCTCTCATCCTGACGAATCTCTGGTGGCAGCAAAACCGGTTGGTGTTACGTAATAAAGTGGTGTTTATACAAATAACTATAAGTGTATTATTATTTTATTTAGTTTAATTTCACTTGGTTTTACGGCTTAGACCGATTTCGGCATCTTATTTTTAGCGCTGCTATCTTCTGGTTTACTATACCACCTTAAGATGATAAAAAATTTAATGAACTTCTATCAAGATATTTAAATTAACAACATTAATACTTCCTAGAGATCTTACTCGGGATGGTCTTGACTCTTCCAGGGTCTTCGTTGTTCTCTCTAGTTCAGCATAAGTGCCCAATCCATGCTAAGCGACTGGTTCTCATGGCGATCAATATACGATGCTGCTGGGTTATTACACGAATCTCTCGATTACTCTTACGTCTCCGAGTTCCCACTGCAATTACCAAGATATTTTATGATTATTTTCAATTTTTTTTAAACATATTGGTGACTTGCGAAAATAAAGAATGACGTTCTATGACAGGGAGGCGCAAAATGATCTTAATGGTATTTTAGAAATAAATCAGCTCAAATACAACACCCCTGACCAAGTAGCCCTTAATGACCAATTACTGTTATGTAAAATATAAACATATAAAAAATATTCCTGGGATCGATTATTGCCGAAAAATTGTTTTATTTGATTCCAGACCTTAGCAACTATATGGATGGGAAAAACCGAATAAAGCGATGCCAACCTTATGGACCAAGAACTATAACATATTATATTTAAATTCAGTAAAAAATAAAATCAAAAGTAAAATTTTTTCAAACGGTAAGTATAAATATGTAAGCTATAATAAAAATTAAAATCCTATGGAACTGAATATGAATCTTCTTGAATACCTCTAGTAACAATATTTAAATTAAGT
Source organism: Lepidostoma basale (assembly GCA_022606425.2). Classification (NCBI taxonomy): domain Eukaryota; kingdom Metazoa; phylum Arthropoda; class Insecta; order Trichoptera; family Lepidostomatidae; genus Lepidostoma; species Lepidostoma basale. Next base: position 92,375 of record JAHDVF020001166.1, read on the forward strand.
AAATTTTACATAAATATTTGAAGATTATTTTTGTATAGAATCATGTTTACCACCCCTGATCTGTATGTATATAAAGGGCTCGGTTTGCAATAGTGTCACCAGTCTGTCGATGCCAGCGAGCCTGGCGAAACCGGTCGCTGTCGAAATTAAGACACAAGTAGAAGTATTAAAAAAAAACATCGTTCTATTTAATTATTATTAAAAATGACTTGAATTCCATCAAGAGATTTCAGTAAAATTATTTGATTTTCTTAATGGAAGCTTTTTAAGAATCAATATTATACTAAAACTTGATTTTTAACACTCAACATTTTCACTATTTTACTGAAAATTATTGAACATTTAATTAATAAAATATACAAATAAAAGACACAATTAATTCCATTATTTATTAAAACGCAGTATCACCTAACATATCTGTGAGGGGGAACGAAATTATGAAACTTTTTTTTCTACTTAATCCGAATGAGAATCAGAATTTTTCATGGCATTAAAAAGTATCTCTGCATAATGAATGGGCAATAATGTTAAATTAATGTACATCTGAATTGAATATATTAAGGTACAAAAATTTCATGTAAACATATTCCGCTTTTTCATTTAATGGTTTTGTCATTGAAGGTTTTCTTTTTAAATGTCAGAGTCCGTTTTTCGTCGTTTATTTTACAAGACTTATTTTTTTTAAATGATGTTTTGCATTGCAATAATACAACCCTTTATTTTTAGAATTTATATGAAGAAAAAAAAACTTACTAAGTAACCGACATATTTATCTCGCTTCTTCAACATTCATACATCGTGTCATACACGCACATCGATTTCTACGACTCCTCACGTGGCCAACGTTCAATATTTTATTTATTTGATAGTGTCATGTTTTCTTCTGTCTTCCTTTATTTCTATTTCCATTTACATCGTTAGCAGATACTTTTTTACCATTTTTTCCTCATGCATTATTTCATTGTGTCCAAACTATCTTAATGTTCCTTTCATTATGTTGTGCATAACACTTTCATTCGCACTTGCTTTCTACGAAAACAGTCCATCTATATTGTAAAATAAATAATAAAACCTTTGGATGTCGTGTGCTGCTGTCAATAAATAAAGTAATTAGAAATAATTGAAATATATATTTTTTTAAATGACATAATATTGTGTTCCTTAAAACTACCGACCGGTTTCACTCCAAGCGAACCTTCATCAGGGTGAAAAAATAAATTGATGATGAGGAAAACCAGTCAGTAATATAAAAAAAAAGATTTTTATTTATTACTTACAATACCACAACACAAATTAAATGTTACATACTAAAAAAAAATTATTCTCCAAATAAATTTTTGAAATTTAAAATGCTGTTGTTCCATATTTGGGTTTAATCTATTCTTTAAATGTTTCGCAGGTTTCATACCGTCATTATCGCGAGAATGATATAAACTAATCGATTTTTTTTACAAACATAAAATATTAAACAATTATGCGATTTATGCAAATTAAAATAAACTATTGTAAAATATAAAAGAAAAAAAGAATGTACGCATTTAGAAGAAATCAAATTTTTAGGTTTGGGTTGAATGAGTATTTGTGAATTTTAGGAATAAGAAATTTTATAGATTAATTTGAAAATGGAAAAATGAATTTTAAACTGTTGACGCTTTCAGTTTATCATAAATTATTTAAAACATAAATAATAGATAATTTTATGTATATATTTATGTTTTATGGATCAATAATCGCGCTCAGTTACACCACTATTTGACACAAACGTTAAGAGAATGTTTCTCAACTTATTGAGACAGAAGAAATTCAATCCTTGTAGCAATACCCATAAACTACCCAATAACAACTTAACTTTCATATAATTTTCCCCACAGAGTTACTGATGTCTTTCGCCAATAAAAACCTCAGATCAAATTGGATAATGCAGTCTGTAATAAATTGAATACAATAGAGTTATCATAAAATTAATAACTATTTTGTACTTCTATAATGGAAAGAGATACTTGTAACATTTCGAAAGTCATTTGAATCAATTTTTAACGGAAATATATTAAAACTACCTTAGCGAATTCGGAGATTCTGAATACAGTTTTTTATTAAAAAAAGTCCCTATTTCGATTACGTCATTGAAAATTTCACACGATTTAAGTGAAAGGTTTTGAGTTTTGTATCTTTTAGTTAAATAGTAGCATCACAGCGTGAGCTCCTTAAATCGCGTCCCAATTAAAAAAATTATAAATTGATTAAACCGAGATAACAACAATAATTTACTGCTTGAGCAATAAAGTTAAGCTTCTTATAATATTAAATTATCATCAACATTTTGAATGTATACAAATACTTGTAGACGAATACTGGATTTTACCCATTGCGGGTTATCATTTTAAGGATTAATTATATCTCATTAGAGACGAAGATGTAAAAAAGATACAATCTTAATAGATGACGCTAGTGTAGATTGACCTAAACATGTGAAGTGTGTCTCAAAATAGTAGCATATATACATCTTTCAAAAATTTGTCAGAAGTGGTGGTCGTAAGAAGGGCGGAATGGGGAATGTTGTTAACATAAAGCGATCGCTTAACCCAACCAATGACAGGTCATACATAAACCCTGTAAACGCCTCGGCCACCATATTCTTTTTCTAAAAAATAACAATTTACATTTTCGTCTCTATTGAGACACAATTAATCCTTAAATTATCATGTTTCGAAATAATTGAATTTTTTTTTTTTTTAAATAAAAATTACTATTACGAGTATAAAGTTGATATTATATTGTGTGTACAGTTGATTATTCAATAGATATATTAACACAATAAAAAAAAATATTCAAATGCAAGTTTACAAATCACCATGCATGATTTGGTAAACCGTGTACAGATCCAAAAAGGTGTCAGACAGGGAGAAACTTTGTCTCCAAAACTCTTTACCAATGTCTTGGAAGACATGTTTAAGACACTGGACTAGACGAACCACGGATCTTATTCTGTTGTCGAAGTCTCCCGATCAACTCCAATAAATGCAGGAAGCTTTAAATGAATCATCTAAAATATGCCCTAAAATAATATCACAAAGACAAAAATATTGATTAACACAAATTGAAGACATTAAAATCCATAATAATAATGTAGAAGTGGTGGATGAGTATGTGTAACTTGGTCATCTATTGGCTTTTGGAAGAGGAGGTAAAGTCAAGGAGATTGAGAGGAAAATACAGCTCGGTTGGTCTGCATTCGGAAGGCTGGGCAACATCTTCAAGTCCGACATGCCACAAGATTTAAAAACAAAAGTCCTGGACCAGTGTGTGTTACCTGTGATGACCTATGGATGCGAGACATGGACATTAACTAAAGATGCAATGCACAAAATCAAAGTTGTGCAACGGGCCATGGAAAGATCCATGTTGGGTATCTCGCTACGAGATCATATACTTAACGTGGCGATTAGAATACGCACCAGGGTCATCGATGTAGGGATACGCATTGCGAGGATGAAGTGGCAGTGGGCTGCTCATGTGTGTCGACGGGATGATGGAAGATGTAGCCAGAAGGTTACTGAATGGAGGCCAAGGTTGGGCCGGAGAAGTATTGGGAAACAGCCTACCAGGTGGAGTGATGATATTGTGCGGATGGCGAGAAGGGCCTGGAGAACACTGACGAGAGACCGAGAGACATGGCGTGGGGGTGGAGAGGCTTACGTCCAGCAATAGATGGAGACAAACTGACGAAGAGAAAGTTGATTAAAAAGCAAGCATTATAAGACATCAGATAATACCCGTATAAAGCTTGCTAAATAAGATATTTTAAATAAATATTAATTTAACTTAACTTTATGTATTATAATATTATTACCTACTTAACGGATGGTACATTGGAAATATTGTATTACGTAATCCATTATTGCGTACACCAAATACATTTTGGTTATTTTATAAATATATTTGTAAAACGTATAACATTGACAATGACAAGTCATAAGTACCGTAAACGCCTCGACTACCAACTTCTGTTTCCAAAAAAAAACAATTTACAACTTTGTTGCTATTGAGATACAATTAATCCTTAAAAAAAATAATCATAATTTTGTTAATAATACCTTCTTCCGCTCTACATTCCTTTCTTATATCGGCATTTGAGATACTGTAGTATGTCGTTCTACCACACATACGTCTACACAAACATAGTATAATAATATTTATTCAAATTGGATAAATTGGATTATATGAATTATTTTGCAATTTATAATTCTTTAAATAATAAGATTATTCAAAGGATTATAAATTGCAAAATAATTTACGATCAAATACCTACTATCTATTCAGTTAATAAGTATGTAAAATACACAGGTTACTAATTCATGAATAATCTGTACAATATACGAGTTTAACATTACTATCTCTCATCTTGCTCGTTACCATTTCTCGATAACATCTACAGTCCACGTTCCACTATAGCGAAAATAGCAGGTGCCAAACATGACTTCGATAAAAAAATATTGCTCAGCATTATACAAACACGAACTGTGAATTATAATAAATTAAAAAAATATCGATAAGCTGACATAACCGATCGATGCTCGCGTCTTGGTATCTGCCGATATTTTTTATAATGTATTTTTTAAACATTGTTGATATATGAAATTTGGTGAAGTAACAACTCTATTATGTGTCTGTAATTGGACAATACAGGTTGTCTGATATCTTGGCGATGCGGAGATGTTTGATTAATGACCTGGACGGAAATCCACACGTGAGAATAAGATGATAAAAGAACTAACTGTAATCTTGCCAAAACATCAACTAATCTTTTAATATCTAAAAAACAGTACTCAAGTTTTTCTTGAGTGTTACCAATACTTGTAGACAAATACTGGATTTTACTGTAATACTGGATTTTAATAGATGGCGCTTGTGTCGATTGAACTAAAAAATGTGAAGTGTTTCCCAATATTGTAGCATAAATACATCTTCCAAAAAATTGTCACACGTGGTGGTCGTAAGAAGGGTGGAATGTTGTTAACATAAAGCGATCGCTTAACTCAACCAATGACAGGTCATAAGCCTTGTAAAACAAAATCAATTTACATCTTCGTCTCTATTGGGATACAATCAGTACTCAAGTTATTTATTACTTCAGTACTCAAGTCCCAACTGTTCAACAAAAGTTCCCATGGAACTGGCAGAAGAAGGATGAGAGCAAAATAAATGCGGTAGAGATGAAGTCCCTAAGACTTATGATTGGAAGAACGATATACGACAGAATCTCAAATGCTGATATAAGAAAGGAATGTAGAGCGAAAGAAGGTATTGTGAACAAAATGAGAAAGAATGGTTAAGAAAGTATAATTTAATGATGTAAATGGAGTACGGAGTCGAGGCAGACCGAGGAAAACACGGCATGACCGATTAATCAAATTTTAAAGGTTGGTCATGTTAGAAGTCAGAAGAATCGACGTGCGTGTATGACTCGCTGTATGAATGTGGAGAAAGCTAGAGAGGTGTGCCAGGATAGAGTAGGGTGGCGGTCCATTCTCTCTGCCTAGCCCTACGAGGAAATGGCGTGATGGTTTGTTGTTGTTGTTGTTAAGTTATTTATTGTTTCTTGAACAATGATGTTAAACTCCATTTTCTAGAAGTTATATTATATGTTATGTGTATGACATGTTTCGCGTGTCTAAGGCACAATCAAATGTAGTGAAAATTAAACGCGTTGTTGTTTTTAAAAATCAGTGTACGACGATCTTCGTGGCCTAGTGGCAAGTGCTACGACTGTCACACAGGAGGTCCCGGGTTCGGTTCCCGGCGATGGCAGTGTGATTGTCACACTGTCTTTGGTCTGATGTAAAATTCATGTGACAACGACCTTTACATCAATTTGGATCGCGCTGTAATGATGTAAAGAGCGATTCAATAAAATAATAATAAAAATAAAAATAACAATGTAATAGATATCATAAAATTGCCAAAAGTAATTGGCTAGTGATCTAGGGGATAGAACGCTTGGCTTCTGATCAAGGGGACTTGGGTTCGAGCCTGGACACGACCAGATTCCTTCTTCATAATAATCAGCTATTTTCTGCTCACATTGAAGATTGTAAAATAAATTCTAATATCATTGATTTAAATCTTTGGTGTTGGTATTTAAAAAAAAAATAAAATAAAAATTTACCTGTCAGATATTTTGTTTTACGTGTTATAAGATAAAGAAAATGTAATTAATTATAACTTCAATAAATTTTCTATATGTCTATGATATTATTTTAGTTAATCAATTGAATGAATACCTTAACAGCACTGCCATAAAAAGACTTGATAAATCATTGTATTCAGGAAAGGTAAGTGTGTTATTTATGAAATGATCATAGAGTGCTGTGAACTATGAATCTTACTTCATATCTCCTTTCTAAGTGTTCTTTTCATTTCGGAAAGCCATGTCATATTTACTATAATGAGATTTCTGAGGAATTCTCGTTATTGAGAAATTCGCCCATTTGGGCGGGTAAATTCTTGTGTAAATAATATAATAATGAACGACAAAATAAGGAAAGTCTAATAAACTTGTTTACACAACCTGTGTTAAAACCGAAACAAGTCTGTGAAAAGTGTAAAAAAGTATTGTAAAAATACTAAGTGCAGTTATATTTTATTCAATATTCGCCATTTGTGTTGTAGATGTTTCTTTTTTATATACTTAGTATACAACACTCACTTTATTAAAAAAATTAAATGATAAACATGTTTCGGACACATAAGCCCTTCATCAGTGATATTATATAAATAAAATTTTTTTTTGGACGATCCGGACTTTTGTGTTTATTTAATTTATGTTACTCGTATCCACTGTTTTTTTTAAATAAGCTGTAATTAGGCACTTAACCAGCAACAACTTAATAATAATATTGAAGAAATTATTCAAATTGTCATTGGAACAAATGAAAAATTTATTTTTACACCTGTCAAAATTCTTTATAAAAACGATAAAACTAATATAATTTTAACAGCAAAACAATACAAACGTATTACGTGTCACAATTAACTATTATAAAGTGCGGCAACAGTTAAATTGACCAAAACAATTCACTTATACGCGAAATATCTCCAAATTTACAGGAGCACCACATGAACCAAACCAAATTTTCAAAATCAGAATATAAAAAACAAATGATTACAAAAGTTCGGATCGTCCATGTCAACATGTGCAACATCGAAAAAAACATTATGTGTTATTACATTATGTGCTAAATTTAAAAACGGTGGATTTGTGGAGCATAAATTAAATAGACAATATGTGCACCATCTAAAAAAACATTTTGTGTTGAATTATTCTTATTTTGTTATTTTATTTTATATCATTTTATTTTATATTATTTGTTTTAGATTTATTTTGTGGATGTTGGACAATCAAAGTGTGCGCGGGAGATGCCTATTGGTGGCGATGAGGTTCGCAACCCATCACACCGCTTCTCCCGCGGAGCGAAAAGAGAAGGATGGAGTGCCGCATCAGTAAAAGTGTGACAGTCCATTTTTTCTGCCTACCCTTTCGGGGAGACGGCGTGATGGTTAGTTAGTTAGTTAGTTTAATTTTTTTTTTTTTAATAAAGTGAGCAGTTCTATTTATTAAAATATTAATCCATAACGCAAAGTGAAGGCGAATATTGAAGAAATTACATAGTCACTTTTGAGTAAGTTGAATTATATATATGTAAACACTTTCCTTTACAAAACTTTCTATGTGTGTGGGCTTTTAAAATTTCATTCTGTAGATAAGATATCAATAATTATACTTAAACCACTAATTTGTAAGTCCTTACACAAACTTATCACAGCTAATATCAAAATGAGAAATTGTTCTCGGGGCGATCTAATTATTTTCATAAATTATATTTTAAAATGTTCACCAATTTGTTTTATTGATTTAATTTATTGAAAATCGCTCACTATGCATCAGATTAGATATTAAACGCGAGATTTTTTTGTATCAATTTCTCATTTTTTTATCTTAAGTATAGCCATAGGCGTGAACAAATACCAGAAGAAGTAAGCAGTAACTATCTAACTTTCTCTAATGTGTATGTTTTGTCTTAAATAAATTCTATATGTAATTATTAATACGGCTTTTTAACAATGTTCACAAGCGTAATACTAAGCCGAACGGCTTATACCAAGGAAAAATTCTCTATGGATTAAACAATTCAATAAAGTTTTTAAGGAAAAGTAAAATGGAACATATTATATTGGTATTATTTCCTTTTACTTTAATATAATGTATTATCCTGGGATACAATATTCGATTGGGCCGAGATAACCAAACCGCAGAGCTAAAAGAAGAATCGGACTAAGCTGGGCAGCTTTCGGAAACATGAGTTACATCGAAAGTCTATGAAGCCTGCGCTCTGCCAGTTGGTACTTATGGTCTTGAAACTGTTACATTGTCCAAATAAAGTGCCGAGAAACTACGAGTGACCCAAAGAGCCATGGAAAGAGCCATGTTAGGAATAAGCCTAAGAGACAGAGTCAGAAACGATACGGTAAGAGAAAAAACAAAGGTCACTGACATCATCCACCGGGTGGCGACTCTAAAATGGCAATGAGCAGGTCACGTAGCCAGAATCTCAGATGAAAAGTGGACAAGAAAACTGCTGACTTAAAGACCGTGGACGGAAGAGAAGTGCAGGGTGACCGTAACTGCGGTGGAAGGATAATGCAGTCTGCACAGGACAGCGTGACATGGAAGCGAATGCCGGAGGCCTTTATCCAGGAGTGGACGGGAACAGGCTGAGGAAGAAGAAGCAGAAGAATTATTTAATAATATTCTTGAACGAAGAGTACAAGATATTAAAAATACACACCGAAATCCAATTTTTTCAATTCTTATATTCTCCATGCGGTCCACATGTTCTCTCCAAAAGCGCCTTCTCTTTCTTCCCCATCTTACTATGTTCTCAACACCACAGACAGACATTGAGACAGACATTAAGACTGAGACTAAAAGGATATCATAACACTGCTTTCAATTTTTACAGTTAAATGTTTTTAACGAAATTAATTCTTCCCTTCTTCCTACATTTCTGTACTATCGCAGACGGCCCTCCATTGCTTTTTCCTAACAGCAGACATATTAAGCTTCTTCAGATACACTGCTTTCTTACTCATTCAAACCTGTCACTCCAGTAGCACACCTCAATATCCACAGATCTGCAACACGGAGCCTCCATTCCTATTGGCATGGCTGATCTTACTGCAGTTTGTATACTTTTCTTTAGTTTATATTGATACATTTTTGTCAGATAGCACTCCGGAAAATGCACATCATTAAAGCCATCTGACGTTCGTCTAATGACAAAAGGTATACCCATACAATACAAATTCATTGATCAGTGAAATATTCATAATTGAAGAAAAAAAAAGTCTGCAGCTAATTATTATACATTAAAAGATTTATATTGACGTTTGGATGATGCAATGTTATCGGTATCGTATATAAATCGCGGTGTTCTACTTGCTTGTTTAATTTAAACTAACTAACTAACTTACCATCACGCCGTCTCCCCGGAGGGGTAGGCAGAAAGAATGGAACGCCACACTGTTCTGTCCTGACATACGCCTCTCGCTTCCTCTACATTCATACATCTTGTCATGCACGCACGTCGATTTTTCCGACTCCTCACGTGACCGACATTCAATATTTTGATTGATTTGATCGTGCCACGTTTTCCTCGGCCTTCCTCTATTTCTAGCTCCGTTCACGCCGTTTACATATACCTTCTTTACCATTCTGTCTTCACTCATTCTTTCCATGTGTCCAAACCATCTTAATGACCCTTTCCTTATTTTGTTCATAACACTTTCATTCGCACCACATTCACTTCTTATACTTGCATTTGTCACTCTATCATAAACTCTATCATATTCGTCTTAGAGATCTCATTTCTACTGCATTTATTCTACTTTCATCCTTCTTTTGCCAGTTCCATGCTTCACTTCCATACATAAGGGTCGGCACAAGAACACCATTGTGCACTGCCATCTTAGCTTTTTTGGATAGGCTTTTGTTTGCGATGACAACTTTAAGTGCACCATTTATTCTGTTGCCTGCCCCAACCCTTCTTTCAATATCCTTCTCCACCCTCCCATCCTTTGTAAACATACTTCCTAAATAAACAAATTCATCCACTTGTTCCAGATTTTCACCGTTTACACTAATGTTGCACACTGTCATGCTTCCTTCTTTTTCGAAAATCATTACCTTAGACTTATTCACATTCATCATCAAATCGTATCGCTTGCATACCTCATACATCCTAGACACCAGGGCTTGCAGTTCGTGCTCGTTGTCTGCAAGTAGCATATTGTTTAATTTAAGTTTAATTTAAGTTTAACTTGTTTAATTTAAGAGATATAAAATTAAATTTACCTGCTAGGTACAGTAAAAATAAACACTTTAGTACGGAAAGAGTCGGAGAAATCCACACGCGTGCAAGACACAATATATGAATGTTGAGGATATGAAGTAAGTTTGTCAGTATACGAGTAGTATAGTGTTGCAATCTGACAGGAACGGCGTAATGGTTCATAAAATGTTTAAATTTTAAACTAGTATTTAAAAAAATATTTGTACAATGGATATTTAATATTAAATAAATCAGTTTTCAATAAAAAAAAATTAAATCGAGATTTTTTTGCAATTTATCAGTTAAAATGAATTATTTTGTAGTAAAAAATCTGAAACAATGTAGGTATACTATATTGATTATTGAACAATGATATTAAATTTTATCTTGATTAATGTTTCTTTTTTATGTACTTTGAATACAACACTCACATTTATTAAAAAAAAAAATTCAAACATGTTTCGGACTAACCAGCTTTTCATCAGTTATATTATATACATATTTAAAATATTAAATTGTTTACAAATATGGTCAGTTTTAACAGATAAACAATTTTATAATATTTTTAATATTTATAAAATATCAATGATGAAGGGCTGATTAGTCCAAAACATGCTGGATATTTAATATTTATTTTTTTAATAAATGGGAGTGTTGTATACAAAGTATATAAAAAGAGAAACACTGAACATCTACAATACAAAGTTATACCGAACATAGAAAAAATTTATAATTAATAATCAGGTATGCAGTAAATCAATTCTGATCAAGGGGATTTGGGTTCGAGCCTGGACACGACCAGATTCCTTCTTCATAATAATGAGCTATTTTATGCTCACATTGAAGATTGTAAAATAAATTCTAATATTATTGATTTAAATCTTTGGTGTTAGTCTTTGAAAACAAAAAAATAATTTAACGTTGATGAAAACGTCAGTTTTCTAAAAGTTATATTATATTTTATGGAAGTGACATATTTCGCCATTCTAGTGCATTATTATATGCTAAAGAATAGCCCTAAAAGACGCAATTTTGACTTAAAAGATAAGTTTTTTTCATTGTTTACCCTGTTTGACATCATCTAGAAAACAGGCGTTTTTATTTGCATTTATTATGTTAAAATAAATCAACAAGTTATTTTCTTAGCGAAATATATTTGAACGTATCAGATGTATGCTTACCTGAATGGGCAATTTGTCAAAATATAAAAAAAAATCATTTGATAATCTAGTGGGACTTCAAGACTTTTTATAAAATTTTGTAGAGGGATTTTTTTTGGAATGGAATAAAAATGATGTATACAAATGTATGTATCAAATGTACGTGTTTGCTTTCATTGCCCCTATAATTGATCGAAATAATTCCGTGATCTGATGTGTAAATTTATTTTTGTGCGGTGGATTAAAGACGGAGAAATCCAAGTAGTTCGTGACTAGAAACATTTCCCCGGACACAAAGATGGATTCGGTCATGTCCGAATTAGGAGATTTCCTTTTCGGATCGAACTAAAATAAGATCGGACTTCGCAAAATCCGATGAAGAAAGTTTGTAACATTTACTAACATCTGAATCAATCACACCAAAACATGTCATTACAGCCTTACTCTCTCTCTCGATTTAAGGAAAAGATGAGACATATGAAGTTATAAATAGGTGATGTCTGTCTGAACTTGTCTGACCTGAGATCTGTGATATAAGCTGTTTATACTTCAATGAATACTGATTTCAAATGTACAATTATTCATTTCCTCAGTTAAATAAGTATAAAACAGGCCAAAACGTTGAAAGAAGAATAATAATTCTTTGAATAGATCTTTAGTGGCTGCCCTCTTGTAGACCTTAGTTACTCTCAAACACCTCAGTCAGTAAATGCACTAGCTACATAACAGACTTGTTAATATAACTTACATCGTAGCGTTTCCCACACACACACACACACACGGTGTCCGGAGGGGATTTCTTAAGCAGCTGTATATGCTTGTCTGTCACTATCCATTCTGGCTACATGATCCCTCCAATATCTTCTTCTGGATCTACTACACCGAACGATATCCTCTATTTCGTAATTTTTTCTTATGTCTGCGTTACGGACACGATCTTGGAGAGTTTTTCCAGTAATGGATCTTAGAAACTTCATCTCAGATGTTCTTAGCAGACCCATGGTTCGTACAGTGTCGGCCCACGTCTCTTTAGCATACCTCATGATAGATCACGGGCATATTTTATAAATTCTGACCTTGCTGTCAATAGTAGGTATACATTACATTAGACTTTATATGATTAGAGTGTCAAATGCAGATTTGAGAAGTAAATGCAATTCTAACGAAAGCTTTATGAACAAAATAATGCAAGATAAGTTAAGATAGATATAATATATTTTAAAAAATGGTGAAGAAAGTATACTTTTCGATTTAAATGGAACACGAAATCGAGGTAGACCAAAGAAAATACAAATAGAACCCCATCTGTTTTAGATTCAGCAGATATCATTTTATTTGCAGCGATGACTTTGAGTGCACCCTTTATTTTCTTCCCAAAACTAACCCTTTATTCGATGTTTTCCTCCATTTTTCCGTCTGTTGTAAACATGCTTCCCAGAAAAATGAATTCGGTAACTTGCTTCAAATTCTTGCCATACGTGACAACCCGTCATACATCCTTCCTTCTCAAACACCATCACTTTAGACTTGGAAATAATGGTAAAGAAAGTATATGTAAACGACGTAAACGGAGCTAGAAATAAAGAAAGACCAAGGAAAATGCGGTACAATCAAATATTATTATAATTATCGGCCACGTCTGGAGTTGGAGAAATCGACGTGCGTGCAAGACACGATATATGTATGTTGATAAATCGAGAGAAATTTGTCAGGAAAAAACAGTGCGGTGGTCCATTCTTTCTACCTATCCCTTTGAGAGAGGACATGACGGTTAGTTGATTATCAAAAGTTGTGTTTAAATAAATCCAGGGCCTCTTAATAACATTTGCTACAGGCCCCGGGTTCGCTCAATCCGGCACTGGCCACTAGCGATGCCTTATGTAACTAAATAGGTAGATGGGAATGTTAAATGTAGGGTACAGTAAGAATATGCATGCAATTAAAATATTCTATACAATCATAATATAAATAGTAAGAAACCCAAATGTCGTCAAAGAAAGAGAACTAGAATATTTTGAACACAAGAGAACGAGAGAGGAATACTTTGTGTCTCTGCGAAAGTGTGAAAATCTGAAATGCACATGATGCCCCTGTCCGAGAACGTTTCTGGATTACTTTGAATTTTATTCTGAATATTGTTGTATGACATTAAACAAACAATCAAACCATAAAATTTTACATACAATTTGGTTTACTTCCGCGATTTTACGGGTTGCAACTAGTTTTAGTAGATTTTTTTTATGAATTTTAATTCATAACATAACAATAATGTCACACCACAAACTAAGTGCTTTATATTTTTGTTAAATTTTTAAAACCTTTTTTTCCTCTTAAAGACTTATGAACGATATTCTGTCACAAGTTTATTTAAATAAATATTATCTTTTACAAGTACGAAATACATTTTAAAACAGAAAACTACGTTTTGCATAACATGTATTCACGTGACAATAAAATGGCGATATATTAGCTACCTATCACATATCACGAGTGTTTCATCATGTGGTGTGTTTCAACACTATTTTTTCCACTTTTGAGTTTATTTTTCTCGACATGTTTTGAAAGCTTTACACCTTCATCATCGGGAAAACGAAATAATAATAATAATACCTATAATAATAATGAGGCTAATTTGTATAGCGCCGTTTTCATGAATAGCTCACCTCAAGGGCAAACATGTTGAGAAAAATAAACTCACAAGTGGAAAAAGCAGTGTTTTAATTCATTTAAACATCATCATTATGGAATTACACAGTGTAAGTTTACACCTTAAGTTTATGTAAAATTAGTTTTAGTAGATTTATCGGTTTAATTTGCTACACCATTCAATGAGGGGTTAACACTGCAAAGTCGTGCAACCCAAAATATACAACGAAAAAAATGTATCTATTATCCAAAAGTATGCAGTAACGAATTTGTGAAATAGTTAATCATGTTTATAATTATAAATCTTGACATAATTAAGCCCTTTATTGTGCAAGTGAGCATGAGAGTGTAAAAATAAAGACAGGTGTCCAAGTAATTATTAAACGGTTAATTACCGACCGTGTGGCTTTAAGCGTGAGTACAGATCGATTAGATAAAACTAATGAAATGATATCCACTTGCGAAACTTTTGATTGAACTTGGGTTCGTTGTTTCAAAATGGGTAATTAAGAAAAACGGTAAATTATTAGGTACGTCTTCAGAACATTGATTTATTTATTCATTTGTAGTTAATTAACTTAATCCAATATGCATTTCACAAAATAAAATATATCGTTCGCTAATTTTAACCCTGAAGTGATATGTACATTTTGTAAGATGTTCTAGTTTCTAAATCTGTATTTTGAAATTCCCTGAATGTTTTATGATTGTTGAATATTTGTCCTTTTAGTCCCATAATGAGTATTGTACTCATATGAATACAGTATAAATATTGTGTTTCTATAAAATAAATATACGAGTATATTACAATATACTCGTATATTTATTAATACCCTTAAAGTATTATTTACAACCATGGTTCGCTCACGCCTTGAATATGTATCTCCCGTTTGGTATCCTTATTATGGGGCACATATCCAACGCATTGAAAGAGTACAAAAAATGTTTATTAAACATATTAATTTTAAAATGTGCAAGTCGTTCTCTGATTACAAATCTGCCCTAATTTTTCGCTACTTGGACTCTCTTGAAAATAGACGTACTCTCTATGATATGATGTTACTTCATAAAATAATTCACTTTAAAATTGACAATTCTGAACTTCTCAGCAAATTGTCACTCAATACCCCCATGTCTCGCACGAGACACACCGCGAGCCAAGTTTTCCACCTTCCTGTTTATCGCACAAACTACGCTCTGAGCGCGGCACTGTATCGAATCTGTGATATCTACAACAAGCATTTTGGAGACATTGACGTCTTTCATTTGAGCGAGCGAAATTTTAAAAAAGTGATCGGAGCAACATTTCGGCGCGGATGTGACCACGATGTAACGTGATATTATAATACTTGTATATTACTTTTTATTTTATTTTATTTTTTATTTCCAGTACCTACTATAAGTATTTTAACTCTTAAATATTATGTATACCTTATTTTGTCTTAGTTTAACTTCAATCTTGTTTCTCACTATCATTTGTTGATTGTTAACTATTATTTTTAATCTGTGGTAGCATGTAATTGGCCTTATTTTAATTATTCTAAATGTTTCTTTTATATACTCGTATATGTTATTGATATCGCTGTATGTTACCCTTACTAAATAAATAAACAAATAAATAAATAAAAAAATATGTATGTCTGTCTTTATACAGCATTGGATTGGTTTGCAGCAAAGAGTAACAACATTTTTGATGATTTTCGAGCCTTTATTGTGGTGGTTTTCCGTTACTTTTCGCATTGTATACACATGTGGGAAGCAACGGAATACATGTTATTGGAATCCAATTACTGTATAAGTACATTTTTTTCCTATTAATTCTCAAGATGAGTGATAAGTAACTAATATATCGTCATTTTATTGTCACGTCAATACATATTATGCAAAACGTAGTTTTCTATTTTTGCTTGTAAAAGATAATATTTATTTTAATAAAGGTGTGACAGAATATCGTTCATAATGTCCTTAAAGGCAAAACATAAAAATTTATTTAAAAAGTACAAATTAAAAAAGTTTGAAAAATAAATTAAAAATATGAAGCACTTTATTTGTGGTGTGACATTATTAAAAATAATAATAATACACTTGTATTATTTGCATCCAAACCACTTTATTTGTTTTTATCACTAACCACTTTCGCTCCCATCCTGTTACCCTGACGAAGTTCAGGTGGAAGCGAAACTGGCTGGTTTTAATAACAAATAAAGTGGTTTAGATACAAAAATTACAAGTGTATTAATATTTCATTTAGAAATGAAAACTTATTAATTGTTTCTCGTACAGCGATGTAAAATTCCACATTAAATAATTAATATGAATGAAAACGTCTATCTTCTAGAAGTTTTCTTATAGTTTATGGGATAATAATATGTTTCGCATTTTTAAGGCATTATCAAATATTTAAGTAAGTAAGTTATTAAACATTTGAAAAAGCCTTAGAAAGGCAAAACATGTTAAAACTTCTAGAATACAGTCGTCTTCATTCGTATTAATTAGGAATGGAAACGTCCGTTTTCTTGAAGTTTTATTATATTTTATAGGAGTTTCATGTTTTGCCTTTCTAAGGCATTATCAAATGTTTGATATCTTACTTACATTTGATAATACATTAGGCATTAAAAAAAATATTAGTTTGTAATATTATAATAGTGTTCCAAATTAAACAATAAAATTTTTGAAATATGTTTCCACCAAAATAACATATTAACTAACCATCACGCCGTCTCCCCGAAGGGGTAGGCAGAAAGAATGGACTGCCACACTTTTCTTTCCTGACATATTTCTCTCGATTCCTCAACATTCATACATCGTGTCATGCACGCGCGTCGATTTCTATGACTTCTCACATGGCCGACATTCAATATTTGATTTATTTGATCGTGCCACGTTTTCTTCGGTCTTCCTCTATTTCTGGTTCCATTTACATCGTTTACATATATTTTTTTACCATTCATACTTTCCTTATTCATTTTCATATTTATACATTCATACATTTTTTCCTTTTCATATTCATACATTCATACTTCCCATAAGTCCAAACCATCTTAATGATCCTTTCATTATTTTGTTCATAACCCCATCATTTGCACCGTACTCACTTCTTATATTTTCATTCGACACTCTATCGCGCACAGAGTATCCGCACATTCGTCTAAGAGATCTCATTTCTTCTGCATTTCTTCTACTTTCATCCTTCTTTTGCCAGTTCCATGCTTCGCTTCCATACATAATAATATATTATCTTTCTTATATTTAACTAATATAAACTATTGCATTTATTAATTACTGGGAGCATAAAGCTAATTCGTGTATACCCACACATGTTTTGACAACTATATTATAACTCAGAAAACTTTGTCTTTTAATTGTGATAATGGTTATCGTCTTAAGCAATTTCTTTGAGCGTGCATATAACCCGTTCCACTGGCATAACCAAAAGCATATTGATCTTTCATCTCCGTTAAGATAATGTTACAAACCTGATGAATAGAACTTAATGGATAAAAGGTTATGGCATAATCCAGAAAATATCGCCATCCGTCACATAACAGACGTTTCAGTAATTTATGTATCTCTTGTCATACCTAATATTAAAATTCGTTTACCCTTTATTCAGATTTATGACTCGGAGGCACAGTTACAAATGTGTTAAGAGTCACCGCTGCAGCATTCGTCTCGGGTTCACATGATACGAATAAAAACTTAACCTTACATTTCCATTAATGTAAAAGTTCTCTTATCTTGGCCTGATTATTTTAAAGGCATATTTATTGGCTACGTTTTTAGAATGCGATACGTTACGGTATACGTAATGCGCTGTGAAACGGGCCTAATAAAACTCCAGCTTGTGATGTATTATTAGATCGAATTCGATTCGTTTCGCGTACTTAAAATGTCGATGTATTTTTTGCCCCAGATGGGTGCAATTTTAATACCGAACTCGGGTAATATAAGCACGTACTAACATTACCCATACAAGGTCTGTTTATGTCTTTAGGTAACCATTCAAGCGATTCGCGCTTAACTAACATAAAAACTTTAATAAGTATGCGTTAATTATTTACTAAATTGGATTATTTTAAACACGGTTAATCAAATACATTTGATAATGTTACCATTCCCTGCGATACGTAGATTCCGATTCGTAAAAATATTCCGGTGATCAAAAGTAGTATAAAAAGGGAAATGTTATATATTCCTTCGTATGTTGTAGGTACACAGTATTAATGAAAAATATTTTATGCATGTAAACTCATGTAAAAATCAATCGTTGGCCTAGATTTAATAATTCCTTATAAATACGTTATAGAAAGAAGCCGTCACTTATTTTATGCTCCAAATTGCCACACAGAAGCAATTCAAAATTGTCCATTTTATCGACGAGTTATTTAACGACCCATTTGTACAAAAAGCGTCAACGCGTTGCAACGGTCCGAAACTGTGATGGTTGGATGGTGTCATGGTAGACTGAAAGACGAAGCATAACCAAGAGGTGGCGGCTAGAAAGCGAACAGGATGGAGACGTTTCTTTGAGGAAGCTAAAACCCACCAAGTGTTGTAACGCTAGAGATGTTTTTTTTTATGAGTGATGGGTTGGTGTTGAAAGTCAATTGTTTTTATAGTATTTATTAAATGTTTTTAGTAATATACGTTAATTCTACACCACGCCATCTAATTAAATAATGCCCTGGTAAAGGGAAACATTTTAATCACTTAATTTTATTTCTAAAATTTTTGAAAAGGGTTATTTTCATCAATATTAATTTATGCCTATTTATACAGGTATAATGATTAACAAATTAAATATTTTGTTTAACAAATGTGACTTTTAATAAAATCTTATAAGGTTTACTTATTTGATTGGTTTGAACTTTATTACTGCTAAACATGATCGCTTCGGAGATCGATGTCTTTCATATTCGTGAAAGTGCGTTCAGAAGACAAATACTCTTGACTTTGGAGAGTATCTTGTATTCCTAATGTCGAACCATCTGTCATGCGTTCCTGGTATTATATATTTATTATATTTTACCTGTTCTCAATAGATGTCTTAAATAATAATTGTTAATAATGTCTTTTGAGAAAATAAACTGATTTGATTTGATTCGATTATTTCGATGCAAGATGGCCGGTTTCGGATAGACAAGAATTAAAAAAACTGTCAATTTAATTTAATGACAATTAATTTTGCTCTTGTTTAGTAATACATATGTTTATAAAATGCACAATGTTTTATTTTGCCACTATAGTATCATTATACATTTTACAATGGATTTTTATAATATTAAAACCGCAACCATCAATACGTATTTTTATTACATCATGTCATTTTGATGTTTAATCTCTGTATTATTACTTTAATATGTAGAAGTGTTGAAGTATATAACATGTAGAAATTGCCCTCTACCTGTCCACTGTGACAGTTTACAATAAATGATTAAGTACTAAACTGGTTGACTTAATTAAAATCCAATTTATTATTTTATATTTATTAAATACTTTATCAGCGTATTTCAAGCGATCACACGAGATTCATTGATTTTCCAAAAGAATGTTAATTAAAATGTAGTGACCACATTATCTCCAACGATTCTGTCACCAGCAAATACCAAGTACAGCAGATAATTGGGTTTATTTATGGTAAGTATAAAAATGACTATTTTAATCACTTTCCATTGCTCGGGCATCGTAAAAATTTCATACCGTTTTTGTGCAGAACCAGTTTTATACTTGGAAGCGAGATTAATTTGATTTCGTTCTGGTCATACTTAATACATACATCGTTACAAAATGTGTTTTCGTGTAGTTAATTCTCCACACGCGTTGTATACGGCACGCCCAAATCTGAAGTTTTTAAGGTATCCAAACACATTTTACACAAACAATTCTTTTTTTGAAATTCAATTTGATGAAATAGCTTGAAACAAATGCGTTAGCATTGATGCACCTCATAAACAATATATTTTCATCGCGACTCATTTAGTATATATTTTATTATTATTATTGTTTCTTGAACAATGATGTAAAACTCCATATTAAATCATTAATATGAATGAAAACGTCTGCCTTCTAGAAGTTTTATTATATTATTAAGATAAATTAATGAAAAATAATAAAGATCAATTTTTTTTAAATTCAAACAGGAGTTTGTAAACTGAAATAAAATGATTGCTCATTATTTTAAGTAGAAAAAATTAGGCTTTACTTAAAATTATGAATAATAGTTGCACAAACAAAACAAACAAACCATCACGCCGTTTCTCCGCAGGGGTAGGCAGAGAGAATGGACCGCACACTACTCTATCCTGGCAAACCTCTCTAGCTTCCTCCACATTCATACAACGACTTCTAACATGTTGTCTCTCTAATAATAACTTTTCCGAATTTCCAAATCATCTTATTGAAAAAGAGCATTCATTCGATAAAGATATTTGATTATTTATAATGTTTTCTTTATATCAATTGCTTTTTTAATTTCTAAAATTTCAAGAATATTCAAACACACATTTCTATTATTATCCTTATGCTTTCGTGTTAAGCACTGAAATTGAGGTGTGGTATTATTAAATAAACTAACTAACTAACTAACTATCACGCCGTTTCCACGAAAGGGTAGGCAGAAAGAATGGACTGTCACACTTTAACCAATGCGGCACTCCATCCTTCTCTTTTCGCCCCGCGGGAGACGCGGTATGATGGGTTGCGAACCTCATCGCCACCAATAGGCATCTCCCAAAATTCTAAAACGCTTTTAATATTTGTATCTAAACCATTTTATTTGTAAACACCACCTGGTTCCTCTCCAGCCTGAGCTTCGTCAGGGTGAGAGAATAATAGAAATGTATCTTTGAATATTCTTGAAATTTTAGAAATTTTAAACACCGTTAATATAAAGAAAACATTACAAATAATCAAATAAATTTATCTTCAAGTTCAATAATTGATTTATTTTCTTTGTTGCATGATCCAGTTAGAACTAAAAAATATTATTTCAGATTTATTCAAAATATTAGTTACAACAAATGCATAAACGTTCAAAATTTTCATTTTAATATCTGTCAAAACTTACCAAATTCATGAAAATTTTGTATAAATATTTATATTGTATATACAAAAACTAACAAAACGCTGATGAAGGGCTTCTGGGCCTGAAACATGTTTGCATTTAAATTTAAAAAATATATTAAGTTAGTGATGTTTACAAAGTAATAATCATTGTCTAATGAATAATAATAATAATACAATAATAATAATATAATAGAATAGAATCAAATAATATAGACCTAAAACTGAGAATACTCCTCATCAAGACCTATGTATGGAGTATCTTGATGTACGGCTCCGAGACATGGTGTCTATTCAAAAGAGATAAGCGGAGACTATAGGCTTTTGAGATGTGGTCCTATAGAAGACTATTAGGAATTTCCTGGAGAGACCACATCATGAATGATGAAGTTCTTCAAGGAATCGAAGGGGAAAGGCACCTGCCCAGGACCTTACCCGAAAGGCGTGCAAGATGGATCGGCCATGTAATACGTCAAGAAGGTCTCTTGCATGCCATAATGGAGGGTATGACCGAGGGGACAAACTCTAGGGGACGCCCACGCCGAGAGTACCTGGAGGACCTGTTGGTGGACGTGCGCTGCTCATCATATGCAGATTTCAAAAGAGCCGCACAAGACTGGGAAGAATGGAAGAGAAGAATATAAGAAATTGCTGCAAACCAATCCCAGGATTGAAACTTTCAAACTAACTCATGAATCCGCAACACAAAGTTATGGCGAATATACAAGAGATATATTTTTGTATGAACGTGTATGGAATCCTTTCCAATAGGCCAGCGCAGTCGCTGCATGAGCCGATGGAGTTAACCACAATCCGACACCGGATAAAATGGCTTGCCGCCTTATTGAATATTATATCATTTATCCCGCCCGAGTGATACAACCCGCCCCAGGGGACGTAGATTTGGGTCATCTGATACGTACTTTGTCTCGCACCGCGGTAGGCAAGTACCCGACTCACTCATTTGTAGGGCCATTCCGAATAAGCATATTAATGCTACAGATAATGAGCCAGTATAGTGCCTACTTTGTGTCGATGTTGTCAGATAATTTTATTATGATGATAATGCCTAAATAATAAAAACGTATACGCTCAATTTATTTTCCCAAACTAATCAATTATCTGGATACATTGCCCGCGGAGGGTATTTAAATACGTTTGGATGATAGATATTAAATATATGGAGAATGGTAAAGAGTCCCCACTAAAAAGATCTTGGTAAACGATCATTTTAACTCTCGCGTTTCATTTACAATTTTTCTTCCTTGTTGTAGACCTATGTGTTTTGTTCTCCAGAGCGTTGCTCATCCTGTTAGGTTCCCAGCTATCCTCCCATCTTTTAGGAGGTCTTCCACGAGGACGAGTCCCATGAGGCTGATTATGCAATGCAATATAGGGGAGTCTGGTGGTGTCCATTCTTTGAACATGACCGTACCAGTCCCCTTTTCGCTGTCTGCTCCTTCTTATAATAACCTCAACCTCACATATCTCTCTTATTCTGGTGTTGATCACGCGATCTCTCAGTGTCTTGCCTGCTATCGTCCTCAGTGTCTATTGTTAACGATATAAATGGAGTACGGAGTCGAGGTAGACCGAGAAAAACGTGGCATGACCAAATTAATCAAATTTCAAAGGTTGGTCATGTCAGAAGCCGGAAGAATCGATGTGCGTATATGACTCGATGTATGAATGTGGAGGAAGCTAGAGAGGTATGTCATGATAGTGTGGCGGTCCATTCTCTCTGCCTACCCCTGCGGGGAAACGGCTTGATGGTTTGTTGTTGTTGTTGTTGGAGATTGAAATAATAATTAAATAAAACGATATTTTTTAACTACTTCCACTTTTGTCTTTATTTCGACAGCGACCGGTTTCGCCAGGCTCGCTGACATCGACAGACTGGTCTGGTCACTGGTCTGTCGATTCCAGCGAGCCTGACGAAACCGGTCGCTGTCAAAATAAAGACAAAAGTGTAAGTAGTTAAAAAATATCGTGTCGTTAGGTAAGGAAGGCTAAGGAGAAGTTAATGTTACGCAGATTCTCGTAGGTAGACCACCGAGTAGACCACCAAAGAGATGAATTAACAGCTGGGAGTCGTCCTCGCAGGAGGCTAATTCTTCTAAAGAAACAGGCCACAAGGCCTACACATAGGTGAAAAAGAAAAAGAAGTTAACTAACTAACTAACTAACCATCACGCCGTCTCCCCGAAGGGGTAGGCAGAAAGAATGGACTGCCACACCTTTCTTTCCTGACATATTTCTCTCGCTTCCTCAACATTCATACATCGTGTCATGCACGCGCGTCGATTTCTGACTCCTCACATGGCCGACATTCAATATTTGATTTATTTGATCGTGCCACGTTTTCCTCGGTCTTCCTCTATTTCTGGTTCCATTTACATCATTAACATATAATTTTTACCATTCTTTCTTCATTCATTCTTTCCATATGTCCAAACCATCTTAATGATCCTTTCATTATTTTGTTCATGACACCATCATTCGCACCGCATTCACTTCTTATATTTTCATTCGACACTCTATCATACACAGAATATTCCACACATTCGTCTAAGAGATCTCATTTCTACTGCATTTATTCTACTTTCATCCTTCCTTTGCCAGTTCCATGCTTCGCTTCCATACATAAGGGTCGGTAGAAGAACACCGTTGTGCACTGCCATTCTAGCTTTTTTGGATAGGTTTTTGTTTGCGATGACAACTTTAAGTGCACCATTCACTTTGCTGCCTGCCCCAACCCTTCTTTCAATATCCCTCTCCACTCGCCCATCTCTTGTAAACATACTACCTAAATACACGAACTCAACTACTTGCTCCAAATTTTCACCATTCACGCTAATGTTGCAGACTGTCATGGTTTCTTCCTTTTCAAAAATCATTACCTTGGACTTATTAACATTCATCATCAGATCATTTCGCATGCATACCTCATACATACAATTCACCAGGACTTGTAGTTCATGCTCGTTGTCAGCAAGTAGGACAGCGTCATCCGCATACAAGAGACAGCTTACTGACACTCCGCTCATTTTGGCACCTACATCCAACCCTTTCAGCTCTCTCTTACAATTGTCCATATACAGATTAAATAACCACGGGGACATTACGCAACCTTGTTTGACACCTTTATTGATATCAAACCAGGCTGTAAGATCTCCATTTACTCTGACACTAGCAGTGCTTTCCGTGTATAGCGACTTAATGGCCGTGATCAGTTTTGTACTTATTCCATATTCAGACAATATTTTCCACAACTTTTCTCTATTAACGTAATCATATGCTTTTTGTAAGTCGACAAATGCACAGAAAAGTTTGCGATTTTTGGCCAGAAACTTCTCTGTCAATGTACGAAGTCCAAAAATTTGATCCATACATCCTCTGCCATTCATAAAGGCACCTTGCACATCCCAAACTTTGTCACTCGTCAATTTTCTTACTCTTTCTATTAAAATTCTGCCATAGACTTTACCAACGACACTCAAAAGACTAATAGCTCTGTGGTTTCCACATTCCATACGCGATCCTTTTCCTTTGTACAGGGGCATAATTACTGCTCTCCTCCAGTCTAGCGGCGTATATCCCTCCTCCAAGCACTGGTTAAATAACTTACATAACCATGTAGAAACCACTTCGCCACCGCTTTTAATAAAGTCTATGGCAATACAATCAAAATCAAGTTTAATTATGTATATTCAATATTTGTAAAAACCTCTATTTTCTAAACGTTTCATTTTATTCCTCGAGGGTAAAATGTTTCGCCTTCTGGAATTCTGTTTTTATTAATATTAAATGTTTAATAAATGGCCGTTCACAATGGAGTTCTGGTCCCAACCCTAATGTATGGAAGCGAAGCATGGAACTGGCAGAAGAAGGATGAAGCAGAATAAATGCGATAGAAATGAGGTCCCTAAGACGTATGTGTGGTAGAACGATATACGACAGAATCTCAAATGCTGATATTAGAAAGGAATGTAGAGCGAAAGAAGGTATTATGAACAAAATTATGAAAGGATCGCTGCGTTGGTTCGGACATATGGAGCGCATGGGTGAAGAATGAAAGGTATACGTTAAATATCAAAAAGTATACGTTATAGAAATCATAATGACTCCTAATGATAATAAAATAAAATAAGCAATAGAAATATATAATGGAATTTTATTTGTTTGAAAATATAAAATATAAATCTCTGGATAAATTGGAATTTTACTGTCTTACTATCCGTTATGAGAGAAATTTAATAAACTTGTATTATACCGTCACATGAAAGTAGTGAAATTACCACGAGAGATTCAAATCTATAGAGTTTTTTTAAATTTGTCTTTGTAAACGTTTTTCTCGAAACCGGTCGTGGTTAACAAGCAAATTGAATGTTATGAATAATTTATTACTTTTATTTTATTGAATAACCCATTCCGTCATTACAGCGAAAGCGAAATCTGTGCAAAGTGTGGAAAAACGTTAATAAAATATGCACAGAAACAAGTGAATATAAATATGACAGTTATCTCTTCGTTGCGCTTATCGTTAGGGTGACCACAATTTCAATATAACTGTCTCTAAAGAAGTATACATCAAGTACCATCTCGTTTAGAAAACAAATAGATGTAATACTCAATATAAAAGTTTGTAATAATGCTTACCTAGAAAAATCACATGAATAATATGTTATATGTATATAATATTATCAAATACATTTTTTTCATCATTAAAAACCTCAATTAATACAAATGAAAACGTGAGATTTTAGTTTTTTTATATGAATAAAATATTTTGCCTGTCTAAAGCATTATCAAAGACATTTGATAATGCCTTAGACAGGCGAAACATGTCGTTCACATAAAATATAATAAAACTTCTAAAAAACTGACGTTTTCATTCGTATTAATTATTTCATATAGAGTTTAACATCATTCAAGAAACAATAAATAAATTTCAAAATAGTTATTGGAAACAACAATTTATCAATAAAAAGAAAAATCCCGTTCACATTGGAGTTCCGGCTCCAACCCTTAATTATGGAAGCGAAGCATGGAACTGGCAGAGGAACAGATTAGATGTATGTATCATAAAACAGTGTACCACAAAATTTCAAATGCTGAAATTAGGAAAGAATATATTTGGTTTGGATATATGGCTATTTGGACATGGCATGGCCAAATTAATCAAAATTGTGGGATCGAGTATGTTAGAAGTCGGAAAAATTTAATAAAAGGTACATGTATGAACTCCATACTAAATAATCAATACGAATGAAAACGTCTGTTTTCTAGAAGTTTTATTATAGTTTATGGGAATGAAATATTTCGCCTTTCTAAGGCATGTAATACCTTAGAATAATGACATTGGATAATTCCTTAGAAAGGCGAAACATATCATTCATATAAACAACAATAAACCGACTTTCGCGGCAGAGTGGTAAGAGCTCTGACTTCCATACCGAAGGTCCCGGGTTCGATTCCCGGCGATGTCAGTGTGATTGTCATACTGTCTTTGGTCTGGTGTAGAATTCACGTGACAATAAAATGGCGATAGATTGGCTACCTATCATATGTCATGAGAATCAATATAATAGCTAAAATAAATTGTCAAAACTGTTAAAACTGTCAAAACAGTCAAAATCTGTCAAAATTGATCGTATTTGTGAACAATTTTATAATATTTTAATTATCTTTATTATATCACTGAGGAAGGACCGGGTTGTCCGAAACATGTCTGATATTTTTAAAAGTGTATTATATTTTATTATAATTTAAAAAAAAATTAAAGTTAAGTGTAGTATACAAGTATATAAAAAAGAAAATATAAGAAAAAATAAACTGTATTCAGTAATTGGGTTCAAAAGACAAAGAATACAAGGCTGTATACAAGGAAAATTCTAGAAACAAGACGATATATGAACGTGAAGGAAACTAGAGTAATGTGGGGGTCCATTCTCTTTGCCTACCCTACCTTTTGTTGTTTGTTCTTGTCGTCAATTATTATAATACATTTTATTAACATATTATTTTAGTACATTGTAATTCGTACAAAAAAAAACCATTTGATATATTGTATTGTTAACGCTGTAAGTGATGCAATATTTAAATAGCGATGTCAGTCAAATCTAGTCACGAAAGTTTGGGACCGCCTCGTAAACTTTAAGAACTAAATTACGGATCGATTATGTACCTACACACGTGATTAGAAAATTGGTCATTTATTGATCCAAAGGTCCCCATTGTGCGAGCACAGTGTGCCCACCGTGGACGGATTAGAAAGCCAATGGATGGTGAGAAAACAGAAAAATGTGTCCATCAAAACTCGCCTGCGATCGTGACTTGATATTCCACTTGTACTTTTCAAACTGTTCTCGTTTGCTCTTATTTTAAATGGTGAACATCATCTTTTAATCGACACTTTAATAGGTGCCGGTCGTGGCGTAATGTTTGATTTAGTTTCGTAATAACACGTCTTTAACGAAAAAACAAATTTATAAAAGAGTTAACAGAGTAACGCACAAAAAATGGTCGGATCGTTGGAATCATTAACACTTTGATCGCCAATCTATTATATATGATACTATCAATACATTACGCTTTGTTGTTAAGTTTTTAGATTTGAAAGTTTTGGATATTAAATACAGTTTATGAGATTATTCGGTTTTTGACGTGCTAGTCATCTGTGTCAAGTTTTATGTGTGTTGTTTGTATACAAAAAATATTTCTTTTGAACCTTAAAGTAGATTCACGTGCTAATTAAAACTCGTAGTGTGTAGCCGAAATAAAATGATATAACTTAACTGCATCTATACTTCGATACTACAAAATAAATGCCCATAGACACTTCTAACAGTTTACGCTAAGTTTGTGAAAATAATTTCCGCTCTTCCTTCCCTTTTCACCAAACAATATCATTCCATTAAACGAGTGTTAATACCCTTCCTGCAAATAATCCGTTTATTATAGTACAGCATAAATAATTCACTACAAAAATACATGTATTTACTAACTAACTAACTAACCATCACGCCATCTCCTCGAAAGGGGACGCGATGTGATGGGTTGCTAACAATAGTATAACACTATATTTTATTACAAAATTAAGATGATTATAACTTTGTTTCAATTTTACAGATTTATTTAAATTTACACTGAGGAATGATAACAACCATCCAAAATATGTATATGCTAATTAGTGAATCAAAGTGTTAAAAAAAAAACTATTTTTTAAATATCTGTTAAAATACGAATCCAAAACACAACGTGAAGGTGAATTAATTATAGTTTTTTAATGAATTAAAATTATTTATAGAGATAATTGGTATACGAGTAAATCTTAGAACATAAGATATTATACTATATATAAAAAATATTTTAATAACATTGCTTCAAAAGTCTTACACGTAACATATCAAATAAATATCTGTTAAATTAAAGACAATTCTGATAATCAAAGTGCAATATTCTTCTTCTTCATTGGCACTACAGCCCATATCAAGCTGTGACCTCCATTAACTTTTGACTCCAATTCCTATTTTCATTTCCCGCAACCCTCCAGTTAGAAAATTTTAGTAGTTGGGATAGTTTTTTATCTCATCTTCCCATTGTAGCTTTATTTAACCGTCCATTCTTCTACATTCTAGGTGTTTATCTAAGGCTCATTTTGATATCCGAGATGATAGTATTCTCTGAACATGTCCGGCCCATCTCAGCCTGCTAAATCTGATGTGTACAGCAAGCTTGAGAGTTTAATCAATGTTTTACAGGTCCTCGATACATCAAACAAACACGCAATCACTTGAAAGTATCGTTCATATTCTTTAATGATCTAAAAGTTCTTCATTTTAACATAATACCATTCATCGTCTTTACTTGTTTTAAGCTTAATTTTTACTCAATATTTTTAATGTACGAGTATACAAATTCTTGTAAACAAATACTGGATTTTACTCATTGCGGATAATTTTTTTTTTTATAAGCATTAATTGTATCTCAATAGAGACGAAGATGTAAATTGTTTTCTGGGAACAGAATATGGTGGCCGAGGCGCTTACAGGACTAATGACCCGTCATTGGTTGGGTTGAGCGATCGCTGTTTATGTTTAACAACTTTTGCTGTTACTGTACTAAAATGTTCTTAGATTTACATCAATTATCTGTATCAACAAAAAAGGTAAAGGAGTTAATCCGTCAATAACAAAATTAATAAATAAGTATAAACGGTTGACTATAAAAAATTCCCTAGCCTATATTACTTTCACATGAATTAGGACAAAAAAAAGATCGCCTGGTCGTCACAGCTTTATACTTACGTAGATTCTTAGTCAACAGGAAAATTACTTTAACATTATTTTTAACCTCTCGATTGAAAAATTATAAAGAGAATAACATTATTAGATTATTACAACGCTCCAATGACTGCATGTAAAAAGTTTCACGTCTTAACAACATATAATTTCAGTGGGATGCTGTTTTATGCTCAATCTAATGGTGCACCTTTTTACATTGTGTTAAAAATCAATAATATCGTACGCTTTCTATACTAAACGAATTACAGTCGCGGAATTATTTAGAATCGAGTGGAGATGTGATTGCCGTGATGAAATATTGTATCTCACTTTGCGGACAGTTGTGTTTTATTTCGACTTATTTTGTTTGATAAAACGCTTTCTAATTATAAGTTTTTCTCAAGTATGAACAAACAGTTAATACAATAAAACATGTATCATGCCTCTTAGAGTATTTTTAATTTCGTCTTATTTTGTTTCATAAATGCTTTCATATATTTTTTTCAAGTGTAAACAAGCCTTTAATGTAATGAAACATGTATAGTGCTTTTAAGAGATTCTTTAATTTCGACTAATTTATTACATAATTATTACATAACTTATTATGATTAGATAACATTTATCAAAACTGACCATATTCGTAAACCATTTTATAATATTTCAAATATCTATATAATATCACTGAGGAAGGGCTGGGTAGTCCGAAACATGTTTAATATTTAATTTTAATTTGTTTAAAAAAGAGTGATACAAAGTATATAAAAAAAATTAATCCCTCTTTACATCATGACAGCATGAGCCAAATCGATGCAAAGGGTATTATAGCTATCACAGTGATACGCGTGACATGTGATAGCTCATCTATCGCCATTTTTATTGTCATCTGAATTCTACACCAGACTAAAGACAGTGTGACAATTACACTTCTCTCGCCCGGAATCGAACCCGGAACCTCCGGAGTGGCAGTCATTGGACTTACCTCTCAGCCACGAAGGTCGTTGTCATATTGATTCTCATGACATGTGATCAGTGGCGGTACTCCCATAGAAGCCCAGAAGCCCGGCTTTCGTAATACATTTTGAATCAAAATCTCTCCTGGCTTACAGAAGCTCAGCTCTTGTGGCTATTCCTCTTACGTCTGATGGGAACATTGTTGGAAGGTGATTTGGTGGGTTGTTGGTTTATGCGGGGGCACGATTTCTTAGATTTAGGGGTTTTAATTCAAAATTTCTTACGCAAGCTGGGCTTCTGGGCTTCTATGGGAGTACCGCCGCTGCATGTGATAGGTAGCTAGTCTATTATCATTTTTATTGTGACGTAAATTCTACAGAAAAATATGAATGTTCGATTCTTCAAAAATAAATTAACACATTTTTATTTTTCTTATAATATTTTTTATCTATTGTAGACAACGAGAAGTTTTTTTTTACATATTAAAGATCAAAAAAATTCACCCAACCTTGATCCAAATGATTAACCTCCATCAATCATCCTTTGAAAAGAAAGAAAATAAACTATTTGATTGTGTAGAATAAATCAATGGGAACAGTAAAATAAATCCTTGATTCATTTGACAAATCAAAAGTAATATTTCACAGCGGTTCCATTTCAATCCGAATGAGCAATCCATATCAAACTGGTCCTGTGGCCATTAACAATTGGATCTGCTATTGATTCTTACGCTTCCTGATCTAAATCAAACTCGTAACCTTTGTGGCCTGAGCTTCAAATGTTACTGAATTGATAAATAAATCAAAACTAATTCCTCAATTACTCAAACAGAAATAAGTTCAATTGTTGAGAAACCAATAATTTGCGAGAGTATAAACAACGTTTATTGCTCAAATCAGCCACAAATACTAGACATTTCATATCAATTTTTATTGTTAATGAAGTCATATTTCATTTTCGTGGTTGTTATACCTAAGCTTATTGTTCGCTGGCGTTTTGGGAGATGTAGTAAGTTATCGATTTTTGTATTACGGTCGTGGTAAAAGTGTTGTGTTTTATGGTTGCGGATATTAACGCCTCGTGTCTACGATTTAAGTGTATAAATTGGTTCAAACGGACTTTGATATTATCTAATCCATCGTCAATTATCCTAGCGAATGAAATAATAAGTTTCTTCTATGTTCGCCATACTTTGTGTTGTAGATGTTTTATTTGTCTTTTTTTCGCCATACTTTGTGTTGTAGATGTTTTATTTTTCTTTTTCGTTTTTTTTATATACTTTGTATATACAACACTATTAAAATTACATATCAGACGTGTTTCGGATAACCAGTCCTTCTTCAGTGACACATACTATAATACACATTTAAAACATTATAAAATTGTTTATAAATATGAACAATTTTGACAGATGTTATAAAGATTTCTTTTGGATATAATATGTATCACTGAAGGACTGGTTTTCTGAAACATCTCTGTTGTGTAATTTTAATAATGTGTAAATACAAAGTAATTAAAAAAGAAAAAGACTAACTAACTAACTAACTAACCATCACGCCGTCTCCCCGAAAGGGTAGGCAGAAAGAATGGACTGCCACACTTTAATCGATGCGGCACTCCATCCTTCTCTTTTCGCCATCGCGAGAGACACGGTGTGATGGGTTGCGAACCTCATCGCCACCAAAAGGCATCTCCCGCGCACATTTCGATCGTTCAACGTCTACATAATAAATCTAAAACAAATTATCTGTAATACAATAATATAAAATAAAAAAACAAAGAAAAATAATTTAACACATAATGTTATTTTAGATGGTGCACTTGTCATCAGCTGGACGATCCGGACATTTGTGTTTATTTAATTTTTATTCCACGTTATCCACTGTTTTTTTTAATTTACTGTAATTAGGCACTTAAAACAATCCAACACCAAGTAAGAACTTCAAAATATTATTGAAGAATTTATTCAAATTGTCATTGGAACAAATGAAAAATTTATTTTTGCACCTGTCTAAATTCTTTTTATAAACGAAAAAACTTATATAATTTTTAATTTTTAAAAGAAAAAGATAAATGACATAATAAGTATTTGAAATGTTCATTTATAATAGCAAACATGATTGTTAAGTAGTTTTACTAGGTTTTAATTTATATAAATTGTGACAAATTTGTTTCGCCTTGCGAGGGCATTTTTAAAACATTTCGAGAATGCCCTCGCAAGGCGAAACAAGTTTGTCACAATTCATATAATTTGTATAAATTAAATCCAATTAAAACCACTAAATAATCGAGTTCGGTATTATAAATTAATAATCGAGATTTACAAAACTAATACCACCAACCATCAATTTATAATGTTGTCAAATTATAAAGTTTTTAAATAAAATATTAATTGTACGATATAATAAAATGCATATCTATATCATTTTTTTTAACAAAATCACCAGCATATTAAACTAATACTTGTGTTTAATTAATATTTTAGTATGAACAATGATGTAAATATATTATTATTATATATCTATGTACGAGTACAAAAAGTAAACTAATATTTTTCCACTCTTTGGTTTATTTTTTACACAATATAAAGTTTCCACAATAGAAAATATTGCATAATTACAAAATAATCCTATAATATAAAAATAAAACTTTCATTTACTGTTTTAATTATAACACTTATATATGTACAATATGTTAGTATATTTTTTTTAAATACACTCAAAATATAAAAGTCTTATTAAAAATCTATGTTAAGTCGTCGGATTTCATTTTGCAATGGTCGATAAATTATTTTATAATAGGTTTAGTTATTGGCGGTCCACCGAGACACAATATATTACTCACTGGAATATAATTACGACTTACTATCCGCACGCACGAAATCATGTACGTATTTGGACACGAAATAAATGTAACCGTTTAGAAAGTGTGCTTTATGATATTATAATATGTATGAGTGGTAGTTCCAACTCGGGATTTTCCTAATAACGTACATATTCTGAAAGCCTTATAAAAATACACTCTAATTAACAACTGTTAACGCTTTTCTGATTTAAAATTAACAGAATATTTGATTAATTTGATCGAATCGTGTTTTCCTAAGTCGTCCTCTATATCTTGTATCGTTTACATCATTTACATATATTTCATTTAACATTATTTCTTCGTACATTATTTCCATTCCTCCCATCATTTGAATAAATGCAGTGAAAATGAGGTCTCTTAGACGATTGTCTGTTAAATCTGTACGTGATAGTGTCAAATGCAAATATAAAAACTGTATACAGTGCTAATGAAAGTGTAGTGATCAAAATAATTAAAGGATCATCAAGATGGTTTGGACACATGGAATGAATGAATGAAGAGAGAATGGCAAAGAAAGTATATGTAAATTATTTTAACGGAACAAGAAATAGTGGATGACAATGATCATGCGAGGAATTAGAAAAACCAACGTGCGTGCATGGGACGATATATGAATGTGGAAAAATCGAGGAATCGAGAGAAATAACAGGAAGGAACAGTGTTGCGGTCCAATGATTCTGCTTACTCCTTCGGAGAGACGGCGTGATGGTGAGTTAATTATAATAGTTAATACTAGATACTTCAACATTATTACTGTTAAAATTTAAAAAATGTTATAATATTACAATATCTTTTTATTCACCGAGAGTGTCGCGACAGCTGTTTCGCCAACCGATGTTGGCATCATCAGCTGTTAAAATAAACTCACCTTTTAACAATAAACTCACCTCTCAAAGTTTATTGTAACACCTGAAGATGCCAACATCCGTTGGCGAAACAGCTGTCGCGACACTCTCAGCGAATAAAAAGAAATTGTGATATTATAACAGTGTTTGAAATTTTAACAGTTATAAATATTATCTTAATAATAACTGCTTAACTAAGTACTAAGAGAGATTTGTTTAAGTGCTTTTGTTATACTTAGCAACTAACTAACTAACTAACTAACCATCACGCCGTCTCCCCGAAAGGGTAGGCAGAAAGAATGGACTGTCACACTTTTACTGATGCGGCACTCCATCCTTCTCTTTTCTAGCAAATATATGATTACCGACAATTTCTTTTACTGCGCTAAAAAGGTATTGTGTAATCGCTATATATTTAAAAATGAGAAAGTTAAAATTGAAATACACAGAATAGTCATATGCAATTGTTTCAACAATTAATAGTTTAAGTAAAAATTAGAGGCAAGGAAGGTGCATATACGTGAGTAATACCCGGCGCCCCTGGAAACTATATAAAGTCAACCAAAACTTCCACCACCATAGCAAGAGAAATTGAAGATATAGTCCCTTTTTCAAAAACACCTCTGGGATTTAAATAGCTTTCTTGCAAAGAAGAAAAAAAAGAGAGTGAAGAATAAGTTAACTATCGGCAGATGCTCTCAATGTTCATAAAACTACCAAGCGAAAGATCCGCTCATGAAATGGGTCGGATTCCGATCATCTCGCACCACGAATTATTAAAAAGCAAGAGTGAGGTGTTCAGAGCGTGTGTAAGACATTGCTAACTAACTATCCATCACGCCGTCTCCCAGAAGGGGTAGGCAGAAAGAATAGACTGCCTCACTTTTCTTTTCAGACGTATTTCTCTCGTTCCTCAACATTCGTACATCGTGTCATGCAAGCTCGTCGATTTCTTTGACTCCTCACGTGGCCGACAATCAATATTTGATTTATTTGATCGTGCCACGTTATCCTCGGTCTTCCTCTTTTTCTAGTTCCATTTACATCGTTAACATATATATTTTTTACCATTCTTTCTTCATTCATTCTTTCCATGTGTCCTTTCATTATTTTGGTTATAACACCATCTTTCGCATCGCATTCACTTCTGATATAATACTTGCATTTGACACTCTATCATATACTGAGTATCCACACATTCGTCTAAGAGATCTCATTTCTACTACATTTATTTTACATTTTACTTTTATCCTTCTTTTGCCAGTTCCATGCTTCGCTTCCTTACATAAGGGTAAATGCGGTGTGATGGGTTGCGAACCTCATCGCCACCAATAGGCATCTAATTGTCGTTCGGTATTCTATCATATATCGTTTTCTTTTACATTCTTCTCAGTGATATCATTTCTACGGCATATATCCTACTGTCATCCTTTTTTGCCAACTCCAAGCTTCACTTCCATATACGAATATAAGGGTATTTAATTCAAGTAAAACCATTAAACAATCGTGTTGACTATTTTACATTTAAAAAGTTTGACCAATCTTATCAATTTCATAGCATGTTTTTTTATCAAATTACTAATCAATTAGAATTCACTCCAATAATTTTAAATGTCATATTATACAAGATCAAAATGCATTCATTAACAGTTTTAGAAATGCATCAAATCTAGTGTTTACTATTATAAATTAAAAACGTTTGACCAATCGTATCGATTTCATTTCATGTTTTTTTTAATCAAATTACTAATCAATTCACTCCAATAATTTTAAATATCACATTACATTAGATCAAAATGCATTCATCAGCAGTTTTTTAATTGCATTAAATCCAGCAAAATATTTAATATCACCCGCTTAGACACATAACCTAATTCGCAGTTTAGTGTTGTATCTATTAACCCTTACCACTCCATTATTTTTTAAAATTGTTTGTCAGCCAACTCTTATTTTAATAATGTCAAAAAAAATTATTTGTAATGATTTATTCTTCAAATAAAAAAACTATTTACAAAAAACATTATGGACTACTTTTAGTTTTGCATAGTGTGGTACTTTTTAAAACAATCTCCAGGATGCAGACCAGGTTTTCTGGAACAGGTCTCACAAAACCATACTGTTTCCCTCTTCCCCTTGGAATCTTTCTGTTACTGCACACAGTACAGTCTTTAGAACCTTTGTCCAGTTTCGCAATAAAGTGGGGCTTGTACTTTATTCGCTCCTCTGCATGATGTATCACGCAAAGTTCCCGCCATTTTAGGTAATGTGAATTTGCCGGCATTATTTTATAGTAAAATAAAAACGGAAAACAGTCAAAATCTTATTAAAACCTGAAATTAAATGTTTTTTTTTTAACGAATAATCACAAGAAACAGCGGCACGTGTCATGTTTTGAGCGCGAAAATACACCGCGCGCGCAAGTCAAATCTTGTCGGCCGCCAGCCGACAAGTGTGCTAAAGCGTACATATAGCGATGTCGGCTGGCATTCGGCAAATGAGTGGTAAGGGTTAAGCATGTTTAACTAATCGTGTCATTTTCATTACATGTTTTTTTATCAATTATAACTCATACCGATGATTTTAAATATTATATAAGATCAAATTTATTCAAATGTGAACTGAGATCACGCAATTGCAATAGAATTAAAAATATTATATTAAATATTCATATAACTTAACATAATTGTGTTCATACCTATATTAAATCTAAGCGTATAGTTTAATTGAATGAGATTACATTAGCTCTTTTGTAAAAAAAGTATTATACAATTAATAATCAATCTCCTAACAGTAGAGAAAAGATTAAATTAATTTTTCCAGCATACAAAGCAGGCGACGACCATCAGTGGCTTACGAATATGAGATGTAGCCGACAACGGATCTTATTGTATAACGAATTGAAATGTTATCAAACAAATTAAACATTCATAAAAGCAATTTGCACACTACATGGGTGAATAAAAACTACGGTGGCTTTGAAGAGTTTTTCTCAGAAAAACTTTACAACACTTTGACTGTTGGTTAAAAATAGTAATAGAAACATCTAGATCAGCGGTTCTCAAACTTTTTTGGCGACAGAACCCCAGTGAAACACAAAATCAAATCAGTTCATTTCATCAATAGACATTACAAAATTAATTTTAAAGGCATATATTGGAAAAAGGTAAAATAATATATTTTTAATAGTATACTACCAGAAACGCATGAGAGATGGTTCGACATTAGGAAGACAAGATACTCTCCAGAATTAAGAGTATTTGCCTTCTGAACGTTGATCGTCGTCAGCGTCAATCTCCGAGGAGACCGCGTTCAGCAGATTAATTGTCACCAGATGCAGGTTGGTTCACGCGGCTGGTTGGTAAAACAATCTATGCTGTCGCTGTCGGAGATATTTATCAGGGACAAAAAGCCGAACACCCTCCAGCACGACCGAGTTCTCGAAATATCCCCTTCGTAAAATATTTACGAAGCCCTAAAAAGGGCAAAAGTTGTTTTTTTTATCATTATCTTATTATGAGACGACCTTCGTGGTAGATTAATAAGAGCTCTGACTGCTGCACCGAAGGTCCCGGGTTCGATTTCCGGCGAAGGCAGTGGGATTGTCACACTGTCATTGGTCTGGTGTAGAATTCACGTGACAAAAAATGTAAAGCAGATGACTGCATCATGGATAAAATTAAAAAAGGATCCCTGAGACGGTTTGGACATATGGATCAAATGGATGAGAGTAGAATGGTTAAAAAGTTGTATACAAGTAGCGAGAGTGGAAAAAGTAGCCGAGGACGACCGAGGAAAACATGGCAAGACCAAATTAATCAATTACTAAAAGGCGGCTACATTTGAAGTCGGAATAATCGACATGCGTGCATGGTACGATGTATGAATGTAGAGGAAGCCCGAGAGATATCCCAGGACAGAGCATTGTGTTGATCCATCCTCTCTGCCTACCCCTTCGGAGAAATGGCGTGATGGTTAGTTAGTATAAAATGGCTAAAGATTAGCTACCTATCACATGTCATGAGAATCAATATAATAGCTAAATACAGTAATTGGGTTCAAATGACCTGTTGTAAAACTTGAAAAAAACATGAAAGTCATACAAAAATATAAACATTATGAATTATGCTCATTATCTCATTATAATCTCATAATAAAGTATTCTCCGTGGAGCCACAGGCTTCCGAGGAGCACATTTTGAGAATCGCTGATCTAGATTATTTACATTTTTACTAATACAATTTTTTTTAAATAAAAAATCTTTTTAATGTGTATTTAGTTATCATCCACTATTTGTGTCTTCGACCGGTTTCAGCAACTTGCTGCCATCTTCTGGTCTGGCCATTAGAAAATTGCATCAATTGGCCGAAACTGGTCGAAGACACAAACATTAGTGTATTTTAACTAAATATGCATTTAAAAAATATTTTTTATATTATATTAGGTCCTTATATATGAAATTGGCGTTTTGCCGTACTGGCAACTTTGATCTCAAAAATCTTCTCTTTGGTTAGGAATTCCAAATTCAAATTTATACAGCTATTTACTCAAGTATTTGTGTTTCGAAAATTATAATTCATTTGTTTTTTCCTCAATTGTTTTTTTTCTTTGCGTCACTCAGTTTACAAAATGGAAAACTTGAAATATCGCGTTATTTACGAGTACGAGTTCCACCGTGGCACCAGTGCTGCAGAAACGGCTCGAAGGATTAATGATGTGTATGGCGACGGTGCCGCAAAAGAAAACACAGTGCGTTTTTGGTTCCAACGTTTTCGTTCTGGAAATTTCGACCTGCAGAACAAGCCCCGTGGACGGCCGGAGACCAAAGTTGATAATGAAGAATTGAAGGCTATTGTGGAAGCGGATCCATCGCAAACCACGTCCGAGTTAGATGCAGGCTGCGGTGTTAGTGATAAAACTGTTTTAATCCACTTGAAGCAAATTGGGAAGGTGAAAAAGCTTGAAAGGTGGGTACCTCACGAATTGAGTGAAGCAAATCAATAAACGCGCGTTGACTGCTGCGTTGCATTACTCAACCGGCACAATAATGAAGGGATTTTGAATCGAAACCTGTGATGAAAAGTGGATCCTGTATGATAATCGGAAGCGCTCATCGCAATGGCTGAACCCTACCAAATCAGCCAAACCATGCCCCAAGCGAAAATTGACTCCAAAAAAGTTACTTGTGAGCGTTTGGTGGACTAGTGCTGGTGTCGTTCACTACGGCTTTCTTAAATCTGGCCAGACGATTACGGCAGATGTCTATTGTCAGCAACTGCGAACCATGATGGAAAAGCTAGCTGCTAAACAACCGAGGCTGGTTAATCGCTCTAGGCCACTGCTGCTTCATGATAACGCTAGACCACACACTGCACAACAGACGGCTACCAAATTAGAAGAGCTTCAATTGGAATGTCTAAGACATCCACCGTACTCTCCGGACCTTGCCCCAACAGATTACTATTTTTTTCGAAATTTGGATAACTTCTTGCAAGGGAAAAAATTCAACTCCGATGGGGCAGTCCAAACCGACTTCAAAGATTTTATTGATTCCCGTCCGAATGGTTTTTTTAGTAAAGGGATCGATGAACTACCTATGAGATGGCAAAAGTGCATAGATAGCAATGGTGCATACTTTGATTAAATAAATATATTATATTTAAAAAAAATCAACTTTATGTTCCTCCCATACAAAACGCCAATTTCATATGTAAGGACCTAATATTTACAACTTTTAACTATTGATTCTCGTGCCATGTGATATGTAGCTATTTGAGCACCATTTTATTGTAACGTGAATTCTACAACAGATCAAATACAGTTGGTTTGGACCTAGGATTTCGACGAAATTTTCACAGTTCATTAATGTTACTTTAGGGAAGGTTTGGAATTTGGAATTCCTAACCAAAGAGAAGATATTTGAGATCAAAGTTGCCAGTACGGCAAAACGCCAATTTCATATGTAAGGACCTAATATTAATTAGTTTCAAATAACCTGCTGTATACAAATATGCTCCACCCCAATCTTGCTCCACGGTGTCCCGCTTGTGACCACGACCAGCTTCTGCTACCTCGGTAGTATGATAGCAGGCTCAGGAGGTACGGAGGAAGATGTAGCCAGCAGGCTTAACAAGGCAAGGGGAGCTTCCGCTATGCTTCACCCTGTATGGCGCTCCGGTATCATTTCGAGAAAGCTCAAGGTCCAAGTATTCAGCAGTAGCGTTTAAAGCGTACTGCTGTATGGATGTGAGACTTGGAAGTCTACCGCGGACGTTATTGGTAAACTCCTGGTGTTTACAAATTCGCTCAATATTCAAAATCTATTGGCCCCAAACAGTGTCAAATGCCGTTCTCTGGACCATGAAACTGATTTGATTTAAGCAACGACTTGAAAAAACAAGTAACTAACTTACTATCACGTTGTTTTTCCAGATAGGTAGGTAGAGAGAATGGATCACCATACTGTTCTGCCTTGATATAACTCTCTTGCGTCCGCTACATTCATATATCGTAACATGCACACTCTTTGATTTTTACGACTTCGAATGTGACCCTATTTAAGTATCTGATTAATTTCGTCATGCCATGCTTTCCTTGGTCTTCCGCGGCTTTTATTTCTAGTCACACTTCTTGTATACAATATTTTAACCATTATTATCTCGTCCAATCGTTCCATATGTCCTTACTATCTCCGGAATCATTTGAAAATATGATCTCTTAAGGAAATTAAAAAGAATACCTGTCCCTTTAAAAGCTCGGTTCATTGTACAATCATCAGCTAAAAGTTTTATCTTTTAATGTATTTTTTTTCCACACGTGTTAAAAATTTCACAATTATTTGAACAACACCAAATTGTTCTCCTATTGTTTTCTACACTACTGTCATACAAAAATAATCAATACAATATTCCAAATAATCCGGGATTGTTCTCGGGCATGCACATTATGTGCATTTCGAATTAATTTCGGAGAGAATCAAAGTATTCCTCTCTTGCTCTCTTGTATTCAAAATATTCTCGAACTCTTACTTGATAACATTCGGGTTTTTGCCTTTTTTATATTATGATTAATATATTTAACAATGCAACAATGTGTATAAGTAACTTTATGTAACAATGTGTATAAGGATGTTTTTTTTGGAAGTAATCAAATAAAAAAATAAAAAAAACACGTTAAAATAATGTTTATGTCTATGATAATGGCTTTATTTAATAGGTAATTTTATCCCATTATAGTTTAAATATGATTTCGGGCATATGGGCGTGAAGTTCAATTTTCGACAACTTTATCGAGCAATTGGGTAAAATGGCAAAATGTAGTAACTACAAATCAACTGTCAACTGTTAAATTGACAGTTTGTAAAAACAATGTTGACAGTTTAAAAACCAAACCTCTAAAAAAAACACCCTATATAATATCTTATCTTTGATTAAAATGTGAATATAAAATTATTCACTTAGATAAAAAAAAGCGTATAAACCATTGACGGGGGAGAAACAGGTATCTGCCACTTAAGTTCACATGCGTAATTTGATATAATACGTATTTTAGTGTATATAAAAATAAATGCTAGTGGTAGAGAGTTAATACACGAGTGATAAGTTATATCCTCCCCGCTTTCCCTCACAGAGAAATGATATGACAGATGGTTCATTGACGATAGAACCGTTGAATGAAAAAAAAAACTAAATCTTCTAGTTATAGTGTTGTGTGTTAGCGTTCCTCTCATAATTTCTTTCGACACCTGTCAATTCAAATTTCTGATACACCGAGTGGCTGCAAACGCGATTCGGTTGTAATTGCGCAAAAAGTGTCACGGAGCGTGCAAAGCCGATTGCCTGACAAAGATTCAGCTCAATTTGATGAATTTCGTTCGGTTTTTCTTGTGGCGGTGAAGCAATGCGGTGCGAATCAGTCCGCTCCATCACCCCAGACGCCGGAATTGTGAGATGAACCCGACCCAAGCTGGCTGTTAGCACTGATATGTACTTAGTTTGTATATTCAATAGGAGTAATTATTAGGTAACTCCCTATGCTTCTCTTTGCTCTAAATCATGGTTCCCAAACTTTTTGTGCCGTAGACCCCTTATCGACGTTTTCTGTTTTGTGTAGACCCCCTACTTTCCAAATATTGTTTTTATTAGATTAACAAACCATCACGCCGTTTCCCCGCAGGGGTAGACAGAGAGAATGGACCGCCACATTACTCTATCCTGACAAACCTCTCTAACTTCCTCCTCATTCATACAACGAGTCATATACGCACGTCGATTCCTCCGACTTCTAACATGACCAACTTTTAAAATTTGATTAATTTGGTCATGCCATGTTTTCATCGGTCTGCCTCGACTCCGTGCCCCATTTACACCATTAACGTATACTTTCTTAAACATTCTTTCTCCATCCATGCGTTCCATATGTCCGAACCAACGCAGCGATCCTTTCATAATTTTGTTCATAATACCATCTTCCGCTCTACATTCCTTTCTTATATCAGAATTTGAGATTCTGTCGTATATCGTTCTACCACACAAACGTCTTAGGGACCTCATATCTACCGCATTTATTCTGCTCTCATCCTTCTTCTGCCAGTTCCACGCTTCGCTTCCATACATTAGGGTTGGGACCAGAACTCCATTGTGAACGGATTTTTTATTAGATATTCATCTATTTCTAATTATTGGTTATTAAAAATGACACAGAGCTACTAACTTTGACAGGGCTTACTGTAGAAAATAAATCTTTAAAATAAAATATAAGTTTAGTTTTATAGTTATTAATGTATTAATTAGAACAAAATAAAAATCTGACATTTTAAATAAATATTTAAAAAAATCACGTTAAACGTGAGGCACGATTTTATGAAATTTATATGTAAATAGGGAATTTATGTCTATTATAAAAAGAATTACATAAATTCCTAAATAGGAACTATCTGTGAGGTGGATTATTACATTTGCGGGAAGTCAAAATTTTTGTGACAGTTCGAATTCGGTCTACTCTCATGGACCCCCGTTTACATCTCAAATACGACCAATTTTTTTTTCATTGAAGTGGACCCTTTGCATGTGGACTATTTGTACCCCTGGGGGGCGATATAGATCACTTTGGGAATAAATAAATGGGGACCGTTGAAGCAATCAAATCGCGGTGTATGTATTTTAATAAGTAATGGTGACTTAATTTCATGAATAATCTATTTAACAAAATATGAAAAAACATTTCTGATAATTTGATAATCTTTTTAGATTCTCTGTATTGATTATAAATATATTGAGATAATAGTCGATTATTTCAGCCGAAACACTATGATACTTCAACATTGTTAAGTGTTAAAATATAAAACTCTGTTTACGTATCACAATTTTTATTTTTTATTTCTATTTATCGCGACAGCTGTTTCGTCAACCTATGTTAACATCATCAGGTGTTACAATAATTCATCACCAACTAGCTGACCCGGCCAAATTCGTACCACCTCAGTATCAATAAATGTTGCGTTAACTTATGTATTTATATAATAATAATGTATGAGATATACGAGTACATACGTTTATAATGGGTTCTGCAACTGGAAGACGGAAGAAGGAGACCAGGTCGACCTCCTGCAACGTGGATGTCCACAGTTAGGAACGACCTGAAGGCGCTGGGACTGGACAGCCAGATGACCCTGGATCGTGAGACTTGGCGGAGTCGTATTAGGAGAGCCGCTCTCAAATAACGGGAAATGGCTAAGCAAAAGAAGAAAGAAGATAAGCATACTTTATAATATAATTGTAGAATAATTAATACGAATAAAAACGTTCGTTTTCTAGAAGTTCTATAATATTTTACGGGAGTGATATGTTTCGCCCTTCTGAGGCATTATCAAATGTCATTTCGCCCTTCTAAGGCGTTATCAAAAACATTTGATAATGCCTTA
Organism: Lepidostoma basale; assembly: GCA_022606425.2. Taxonomy (NCBI): domain Eukaryota; kingdom Metazoa; phylum Arthropoda; class Insecta; order Trichoptera; family Lepidostomatidae; genus Lepidostoma; species Lepidostoma basale. Next base: position 136,499 of record JAHDVF020001166.1, read on the forward strand.
GAAAGGCGAAACATGTCGTTCCCATAAAATATAATAAAATTTCTAGAAAACTGACGTTTTCATTCGTATTCATTATTAGTTTATATGGAGTCTTACATCATTGTTCAAGAAACAATTAATAATTGTAGAACATTTTAGTTTTAACATTAAAATTAATTAATGAAAAAAAAATGGAAAAAAGTATATGTTAACGATGTAAATGGAACTAGATAAAGAGGAAGACTAAGGAAAACGTGGCATGATCAAATAAATCAAATATTGAATCTCGACCACGTGAGGAGTTGGAGAAATCGACGTGCGTGCATGACACGATGTATGAATGTTTAGGAAGCGAGAGAAGTATGTCAGGAAGGAAAGGTGTGTTGGTCCGTTCTTTAAGCTTGCTCTTGGAGACTATGATGGTTAGTTGTTTTTTTTACATTAATAAATTCATAATACAGTTCTGTAGCAAAAAACATTTTATCCGCCGGCGAATTTGAGTTCTGTTTGTACGAACGGAAGGTTCCTACCAGCGTTCAAACAAAGATTTATTACATCAAAATCAATTGTTTTTTTTGTTCCTTTTTGATCCACATCAATCAAATTACATAACGGTTTATCGGGCACCGCGTGGTATCAGTCTCGAGTGCTGCCCGTTAGGAAAAATATTGTGAATAATAATAATGCGGTAGGTACCGACGACTGCAAAATGATATTTTAACACTAATCTGACAACATTCGTGTCATGGTCAGGCTTTTATAATGCCTGTGTAAGTAATCACATAATTTACAAAGAGATTCTAAAATTTGAAATTATATTTATCTTTCACTTTAAAATTAAATTACTTACATACTAAGTACAAATGATCTAATGTTTGACAAAATCAAACATAACCTTACTTTAACTAGACATACAAATTATTATATACAATGCAAACAGTATTATTAATATAATATAGTTAAGAAAGTCTGTTAAAAAACTATTAAAAATTCCGTTCTATAAAAATCCAATTATTTTTTTACGAAAGAAAACTTTTAGTACTCATTAATTTTATGAAAACTTTTTTAATAAGTTCGGCAATGCCCATAAAATTATAATGGTTAATTAACTCTGCTTCGTTAGTTAATTTATAAAGTCAATCAGTATTTATTGTGTCAATATTTTTTATTGATATCAAAATAGTAAAATTTATTAAGAAGTTTAGTGTTATTACAATAAAATTTAATCAGATGTTTAATTAATAGAAAAATAATGTTTTAAGCACCTGTCATCATCCCAGAAAATTGAATCATTGTAATATTGTATCGTGAACATTATTTTACAATAGACTCTATAACAATCGTTTAGGGCAGGGTTAACCAAACTTTTTGAGAAACGGGATACATTGAAATTGAAAAACAAAATGGATGCCCGAAGATGTAGAATATTCTTATTGTTATCATATGTTAACATTTATTTATATTGCACATGTAAACAAATGTAGATAATTTGAAATTTATTTAAACATTACCTCAAACAACATTATACGAATAAAAACGTCTGTTTTCTAGAAGTTGTATTATATTTTATGTGAATAACATGTTTCACCTGTCTTAAGCATTATCAATTGTACTTTTGGCGTTCACATCTACATCATAAAACTTCTAGAAAGTAGACGTTTTCATTCGTTTTGATTATTTAAAATTATATTCAAGAAACAACTTTTAAAAAATTAACTTCCTTCGTCGTTACAAGTCTTGAAATCTCTTATCAAATCACAGTAGTATTAAACAATAGAAAATTTGTTGACACGTCTTCATTACAAAATGAAGACGTTTTATAAATGTAATAAATATAATATATAACATTTATAAACAATTATCAAGGTCTATTGGAAAATTTTAGGCTGCCACTTCCGTTCACGGGTCGTTGATTGATGATCGCTGATTAAGGGACTAAATCTTAGGTAGTATATTTGGATAATTTCACGCTGTTAAAAATACACAATAAGTTACAATTTTTTAGAGAAAAAAAATTTGCTTCAAGGTTATTAAACGTCTAAATGAAAAAGCCGAAACAAAAAAAATATTATATAAATAAAACAACTTTGTATTTAACCACGGTAGGGTTATTATATTGATGCCAACTAGTTTCGCTTGGACCCAAGCTTCATCAGGGCAGTATAATAACTGCCCTGATGAAGCTTGGGTCCAAGCGAAACTAGTTTGGCATCAATATAATAACCCTACCGTGGTTAAATACAAAGTTGTTTTATTTATATAATTATTTAAAATGTCTATCCACAAAGTGAGTGCTTTATATGAAGAAAATTTTTTTTTTAATTGTATCTCAATAGAGACAAAGAAACAAACTGGAAACTGAATATGGATGATCAAGGTGTTTACAGGACTTATGACCTGTCATTGGTTGGGTTAAGCGCACGCTTTATGTAATTACAACATTCCCCATTCCACCATTGTTATTATGATCATGTATGATACATTTTTTTGGAAGTTGTATATATACTCCAAATCCATACATATCTTCACGTGGCAGTTCCAGTTAGCCATCTATGTAGATTTGATTGTACTAATTAATTTTTTTAAGATTAATCTATACAATCCATCCACTAACGCCATCTATGAAGAATGATTGTTTAGCATTTAGCAAACTACTTTATTAACACAATGCGAAGAGGTTACCGCCTCCTATCGCACTGTTAGAAGTCGCCTGGAGTATCCACTCCTATTTTATACGCCAAATAATTGACCAGAATTAAGTATACATTTCACAAATAGAAAAAAAAATTGTTGATAAGAAGCCAATACTTGGTGGTTTGACATATAAACAGTTTGTGTAGAGCCTCGAGGAAGCTCGCTACAGAGTGAAACCGGTTGGTGCTACTTACTCTTAATATTGTGGTTTTTATATTAATTAAAAAAAGTGTTTAATTTTTTTTAAATCTTCTTCGTAGTATTGATTCCAGATTTGTCATTTATTTGTACTAATCTATTTCAACTAGACGGCCCTGCAATTTATTTGAGTCTATCCTTATATCATTATAGCGCAAGTCAAATTGATGCAAATATTGGATGAGAGCTATACCGAAGGCATGTTCCGCACACTTTGAAGCTCCTGGGGTACGTGGGTTATTATGTATGTACGAGTATATTTAAAGATTCATCTCTTACAAATCGTGGTATTGACTAACGAGAATTCTAAAAAGGCACGCGTAAGTTATATAACTAATGTATTCATCGTACTTTTAATATAATATGTTGTGTAGAATATGTTTTTAGTTAAATTACGCAGGAGAGTGGATTATAATATATATATAACTAATAACTTTTTAATTGATAACCTTTCGATTTTTTTAAAATTAAAACACAGTTTTTTCCACTTTCTAGTTTATTTTTCTCGGCATGTTTCGAAGGCTTTACACCTTCATTATCGGGAGAACGATATAAATGTTTATATCGTTCTCCCGACGACGCAAGTGTAAAGCCTTCGAAACGCGTCGAGAAAAATAAACTCAAAAGTCGAAAACGGTGTTTTAATTCATAAAGAATTCATCATAATGGAATTCCACAGCCTTAAATTTATCTAAAATTCGATAAAATAAATTTGTTGTGGTTTGTTGCTTTCGGAGAATTTGATCTCATATTTGACACGAAATTCTGAAAACTGTTTTTTTCATTAAATTATTAATTTTGTTTTAAAAAATTATTAAAATACATCATCACCAGCCGTCTGTCATCCACTACTGAACGTAGGCCTCTCCCAAAGTACGCCACCGCCCCCTATCCATTGCCCCTCCCATCCATCCATGTCTAGCAATCCTTTTCAGATCGTCGGTCCAGCGGACAGGGGGACGTCCAACTCTACGGAATCCTGTACGTAGTCTCCACTCCAGAACCCGTCTTCCCCATCGGCTGTCGGTTCTCAGACAGATAAGGCCAGCCCATCGAGAGCCGATCCATTGACAGTTACTGATTTCAGGATAATATGTTCATTATACATGACTTTCGTCTTGTCCAAATTCATCCTGGGACCCACTCGTCTGGATGCAGTGTTCAGTTCATCAAGCATGCCTTCGAGCTCCCCCACAGATTCCGCCAGAATGACAATGTCATCTGCAAAGTGAAGGGAGCGATTTATGTTGAGGACACGTTCAAACCAGTCTTCTTCCTTTTTGTAGATCTATGTGGTCTGTTGTTATGAACCTCGAGAACTACTTATAAACGTGGCTTAAGAGTGAGATCGGCCTGTAGTTTTTTTAATAGAGTCTTGTCTCCTTTTTTAAATAAGAGGACCATGACACTTTCGCTCCACGCTCTCGGTGTGCTTTCCTTACGCAATACGGAATTAAACATTTTTTGTACTGCGCACAGAATTGGGAGTGCTCCGGCTTTTAAAAGTTCTGTGGTGATTCCGTCCCCTCCTGGTGCCTTGCTGTTTTTCGGCTGTCTCAGGGCCATCTCAATTTCATCTATGTTTTTCTCTAGGAGGTCTTCACAAAATACATGAGGCAATTGAAAAAAATATATAAATGTATAAAAGAAGATATGGTAATATCGAAACCAATTGCCAAATAAGTAATCAGCTAATCAGATGGTGTTAACCAAGTTATAAAAAGTGTATATAAGTGATAATGTGTGAACACACAGTGAATTCTAACAAATATTTCATTTAACCGTTTATGCCAATTTTTTTTTCTCAATGATTATTAATAGAAGCTGCAAATAAATACCGTCTCTCTTGACGCATTCGTCAATAAAACATCATGAAATTAAATTAAGCGAAACATTTGTAAAGCATTATTAATAATTGCGCAGTCATTATTTCTCATTAATACAATATATCTATATGGATATCCATTTAAATCGTGTTACTTGTTCTGGGTGCTTAAGAAAAACGATATACTATTTAATTTTTTTTAACTTCTGACGTAATTGAAATTTCTATTTAAAATGGGGTTGTCATTTCTGATGAAGCATCAATCGTTCATAATTATAAAAACAAGTTTAATTTTAATTACGCTTTCACTTGAAGTTTCAATTTGATTTCGTTTGCCAACTTGGGCAACATTCGTAATGTTTTCAAAGTCTAAATTGATTAACTGTAATTAACAACGGAACGCCGAAAATGCGTCACGTGTCTCTAATCAGATTTGCGTGAGAAGAAAAGTTCTAAAACAAAAAAGAAATGATTGCACATTTATTTATAACTTCAAATCAACGATTATCTTAAGCTTGGTTCGATTACGCAGAGAGATACGTATTAAATAAGTAAATAAATGTTCATATAACAAGAGAGACCTCGTAGATAGGATGGACGTTGCAAGAATTCCGCTCGTGGTTGCCCACAGCCACAGTATACCCGTGGACATCACCTGCCAAGAAGAGAATCATCAACATTCAAGAGCAGATCAATGATCTAGATCCGGGGTCTCCAAAGTTTCCAGCCTTTGTCGTCCAGTTTATTAGTGATAGCCATAGTGATTACTCCAAATTACCTCAAGGAGATTGATAGGAAAATACAGCTCGGTTGGTCTGTATTCGGATAGCTGGGCAACATCTTCAAGTCGGATATGCCACAAAATTTAAAAGCAAAAGTGCTGGACCAGTGTGTATTACTTGTGATGACCTATGGATGCGAGACATGGACGTTAACTCTTTAGAAGCAATGCACAAAATCAATGTTGCACAACGGGGCATGGAAATATCCATGTTGGGTATCTCGCTTAGAGACCATATACCCAACATGGAGATTGGAAGACGCACTAGGGTCACCGATGTAGGGATACGCATTGCGAGGATGAAGTGGCAGTGGGCTGGTCATGTGTGTCGACGGGATGATAGAAGATGGAGCTAAAGGGTTACTGAATGGAGGCCAAGGTTGGTCCGGAAAAGTGTCGGGAGACAGCCTACCAGGTGAAGCCATGATATTGGGAAGTGCCTAGAGAACACTGATGAGAGACCAAGAGAGATGGCGTGGGTGTGGAGAGGCTTACGTCCAGCAATGGATGGAAACAAGCTGACGAAGATTACTCCAGTAAGTTCCAAGGGCCAAAACCGTTTTAATTTTCCTGCCATTATCTATAATTTCTAGACTAGTCGCTGAGTTTGCGCCCTCAGTGAACATACGCTTGCTAAATTCGCTAGTTCAATTACTATTGTGTTGTACTGTATTGTCACGACTGCGTGACAATACAGTACAACACAATAGTTGTCTGTTGTACTGTACAACAACAGTACAACACACTGAAAAAGTAATTTATGATGAATTGTAGAAATAAAAATATGTAAGAAACAAAGGAATAAAATTCATTTTTTTAAATTTAATTTGGAGGGCAAACTTGTAACGCTGTTTATTAGGTATTTATATGAGTTTTCAATGTATTTATGAGTTTGGCATCATCAGGTGTAACAAACAACTCACTTCAAGTTATTTATTATTTCTTGAACAATGATGTAAAACTCCATATTAAATTATTAATACGAATGAAAACGTCAGTTTTCTAGAAGTTTTATTATATTTTATGGGAATGACATGTTACGCCCTTCTAAGGCATTATCAAATGTTGATTTATCATTTCCATAAAATAAAATAAAACTTCTAGAAAACTGGCGTTTTTATTCGTTTTAATAACTCACTTCAACTTCACAAAGATATTTCACAATGTGTTTTAGAGGTGACCTCCATCCTCTGGTATATTTATACAATCTTCGTATCATATCATCATATGATTTTCATCACGCAACAGTGTCAAAGTATTCTCGACAATCGTTTATGTTATAAAATTTTACTATAGCCGTTTTTAATTTTAAAGTATTACGAAAACTTGCTCAGTTCACTGTGAATTCAACTGCAATATGATAATCTCAATCCGTTGTAACTTATCATTACGAAATATAAAATGACAAAAGTATTAAATTTCATTCTTTATAAAAACGCGATTTCTTCTTATTATAAAACCATTATGAATTTTTATTTCGCGCTTAATTCGAAGCCTTCAAAATGTATATTTTTTGCAATCAGCCCACATCAGATCGTGGTTATCTCACGTGATGCCCACGTACGTGTGTACATACAAACATAAGTGGCAAAAACGCTACGTGTTTTAACGTAAAGCTCATTAAGCTTGTGCAAAAAATGAACTTAGTCATTTGATATTTTATATAACGGAGGTTCGTTATAAAATATGGGCACAAATGATATTTACGACTGTGAAGCGGACCTCTGCGGTTGATGAATAAATATTATAGTTAATAATTAAAGATTTAAGTATATATACAAATTTGTATAGGCCCAGTGGTCAGAAAAACAAACAACATTCACATATAAAAATTGCCGAAGTATTACTAATATATGATGTTACTCAGAGGTGAAGAATGCTAACCACTTAAATACATTCATAATAAATGTAACAATGTTACGCGGTGCATCATGGGTAATTTTCTACCGAATCAGTTTCATTCGCCCCTCAAACAAACATATCAAATCAACCCCTCAAATAAACATAAGGCGTTAACATTATGGAATTTTACAATGCCGAATTTCTTTAATGAATTAAAACACTACTTTTTCCTTTTTTGAGTTTATTTTTATCGACATGTTTCTGAAGCTTTACACATTCATCATCGCGACAACAATATTAACCTTTATATCGTTCTCCCGATGAAGAAGATGTAAAGTCTTTGAAACATGTTGAGAAAAATATACTCAAAAGTGGAAAAAACTGTTTTAATTTATAAAAAAAATCGTGAATACGCAAATGTTTTTCAGTAAAACTATTAATGTTTAATTTTTATACATATTTAATTAAAAATATAAATAAATATTTTTTTAATAATATAAATAAATAAATAAACTTTCAATAAATAAATAAACCCAATATCGCTATAAAACCATTAAAATAAACACAGTTTAATTACTCTTTTGGGTTTATTTTTCTCAACATGTTTGAAAGGTAATGTTCCTTCATCATCGGAAGAACGATATATACTACATAGTGTTAACGCTTTTAGTGTGTCAAAAATTTGTGTATTTCACCTAATTAAATTCGAATACTATGGAGTATTCTTAAAAGTCAAACGTATACCATATTGTTTAAATTTAACAATAAATGTTTTTCAGTTAAAAAAAAATTATAACACGATAAACATTTATAAAGTTTTCAGTTTTAAATGCATGAGTTATTATTAATATGTATAAAACGATAGTTTTCAAGGAGTTTTATTATAATGTTTATGTATGACATGTTTCGCTCTTCTAAAGCATTATCAAATATCATAAATATTATAACAAAATTCCTTGAAAACTATCGTTTTTTCATACATATTAATAATTTAATATGGAGTTTTACATCATTGTTCAAGAAACAATAAATATGCATGAGTTGTATTTTTTTCTGTTCATAACAAAAAATAAATACCACAATAAAACGAATAAGTAGGGTTTATCGCCCTTTACCTCTCACTACAGAAGTGTAGACGTTGTATTCGTAAAGTTTTATTACGACAACCTCTGCCGATATACACTAGAATTAAGGTAGTAATTCGGTATTATTAGCACTCGTTTACACAAACTGGAAATACAGATGGAACAGTTTTAATTCAATAGAATGACTGCGAGAAACTTGTTGCCTAATTAAATCTGTGCCTAAATTACTAAAATTGTATGCTTTGTTGATTATTTGCGTTAGCTTTTACATTCACCATTAAAAATAATTGTCATATATTTGCGTACAAAAAATTATTTACAAGTACTAAACAATCTACTTAGTTTTTTTTCGTTAAAAAAAATATAACTAACTAATCCATTCATTATTTTGTGTATAACACTTTCATTTGCACTGTATTCACTTCTTTCATTTAACACTCTATCATACACAGATTTTCTGCACATTTTTTTTTTTTTTTTTGTATACAACAGGTTTTTATGACCCTATTACTGTATACAATTTACATAAATTTTGCATGCATTTTACATACATTTTAAAATACACGTTAAAATAAAACAATTAAAATAAAATAAAACAATATTTAACAGTTGTGGTATGTACCTATATGTTCCTTAAAGGACGTATAGGTCATTTGGAAAATGTCCACATCGACTGACACCTCATTCAAGAGCACCATACCCGAGTCATTGTATGCTGCGCCAAGACATTTGTCCTGCTATGCGGTATGCACAACAGATCGTGTCTTCTAGCGCAAGCATACCTGTCCGGTGCATTGAGACCATAACACTCTAAGAGGTATGGGCTATCAATGAGGTTACGGAGTATTTTAAATCCTAAGATCATCAATGTACCCTTTCTTCTTGATTCGAGACTGCGGTAGTCTGTGTTAATCAATAGATCATTGTGGTGCATAAACCTCGGGTATACTCCATTCATCCGCATGTAGAGGTATCTCAGAATTTTTTTCTGGATTTGTTCTAATACCTCCACATACTTGTGCTGGTATGGAGACCATACACCACTCGCGTATTCTACACATTCGTCTATGAGATCTCATTTCTACTTTCATCCTTCTTTTTCCAGTACCATTTTTTGCTTCCATACATAAGGGTCGGTACAAGAACACCATAAATTAAAAATTATAAATAATATTCTTATGCTAAACATCAGAGAGGAAAATCACAACAATCACGCAAGAGATCTCATTTCTACTCCATTTATTCTAATTTCATCATTCTTTTGCCAGTTCCATGCTTCTTTTATATACATGTGGGTCGATACAAGAACATCATTGTACATTAGTCGAAGCATTTTTGGAAAGAAAAATATTTTTGAACGAAATCACCTTAGTTTATTTTTCTATTTTTTTATTTGTTGTATTATCAGTAGGACAAGTTTTATCTTCTTAGGACATTAACTGAGTATCTATCGTGTGTTGATAGGGTTTTTCTTATGAATAAGCATATAAGCTGGATCGTTGAGTGCCTATTTATCTAAATTCTTTCGTATTTAAAAAAAAATCGTGTCAATTTTTATAAAGTCTAAATTTTTTTTTTTTCTATCAAGATACAATGTGCAGAACTGACAATAGAATAATATATATGGTCTCCTAGCTCCCTTCACGTTGTTTACATATTCCTCTTCATAATTCTGTCTTCATTAATTCTTTTTATTTGTCCATGCCATCTTAACGACCCTTTCGTTATTTTGTTCAAAACATGTAGTCAGAATGGATAGTGACAGACACGCATAAACAGCCGCTTACGAAATCCCTTCCGGACGCCCGCGCCGCCCACCTGGAAGACGGCCCAAGAGATGGAGGTACAGCTGGACCTCATCATCCCAAGAGACAATATTTCTGTGCTACAGATTGTCAGATCTATTAAAAGGATTAATTTGATTTGTTTATTTTTTCTTTGTCCTGAGAAATTGTGTTGTTTTGCCTAATTTGTGAATTGTTTTTTCTTTAAGTAATGCTATTGTATCGCTTTATCTGATTTGTATATCTCTTTTTTATCATACTTGATTTGTTTGTTTATTTTGTTTTTGTCTCTTGCTATTGTCTTAGTATACCTTGTCTTATTACCTTGCCTTATTATACCTATTTGAATTGAATTGTGAATTATTTTTTCTTCATGTAATGCTATTGTATCGTTTTATCTGATCTTATCTCTTTTTTTATCATACTTTGTTTGTTTGTTTGTTTTTTCTTTGTCTCTTGCTATTTTTGTATAATAGTATACCTTGTCTTATTATACATATTTGAATTGAATTGTGAATTGCTTTTCTTCATGTAATGCTATTGTATCGTTTTATCTGATTTGTATATCTCTTTTTTTATCATACTTGGTTTGTTTGTTTGTTTTTTGTTTGTCTTGTGCTATTGTTTTATTATACCTGATTTGTATATTTGTTCTTTGTCCTTTGTTATAAGCCTTGTTTAACTAAATTTGTATCTCTCTTTATCTTAAATTGATGTCTTGTTTTGCCTGACGGTTCTTTACACCGAGGGGTGGTACAAGATAGAATTGAACTTCCAATGTTATGTTCTTGGTGTGCACATCTAACTGAGGCATCTAATCTGTTTCAATATATAATTTTTATAACTTATCACTAATGTATATTGATGCATTGTTTGTGTACCAACAATAAATAAATAAATTATGTAGTGTTTTATATTCCCCTTCCAAAGATTTCAAATATGAATGTATAAAGCATATGTATCCACCAGTGGAATAATGTACTGAAAGAAGTCTCTGCCTACAATGCATTAACTGCTAATGAATTGTTACATTAAAAGTCACGAACTTAGCCACTTGATGAATTGACTTGTGTTACTTTTCCCAATTGGGAGTTCTCGCAGCGGCAGCCATTGTCAGGCTCTTTAATAATTGCAAATCTCAAACGGGTACATTAAATCGTTTATAATTGAGATATTAAATTTCATATCCAACATGCTTCTATTTAACAAGCAATCAATCTAATGTCTTTTGGTTATCGCAATTTATTTTAATTATTTTTCTTAATAACATATGTTATAGGTTGTATTTTAATATGACGAGTATTGATTTCGTATTCCTTATATTGATACAGTTCTTTTGTATTTGCCGAGTAACTGTTGTGCAATATATAAAAAATCATTCATATTACCAACGAGGTATTTATTGTCTCTTAAGCTCTTAACTTAAAAAATAGTTATTGGAAACAAGAAAGCGAAACGGTCGTTCATAGTGGAATTCCAGTTTCACACCTTATGTATGGAAGCGAATCTAGGAATTGACAGAATGAGGATGAGACCAGAATAAATCAGGTAGAGGTGAGGACCAATTCAGATATCTCGGAAGCGAAGTAACCAGCTCTAAAGACCTCCCCAGAGAAGTAAGGTCACAGGTGGATAGGGCTGCAGCGGTTGCAGGCTGCCTGAAAGATGTCATATGGAGAAGCTAGGACATGAGGACTGACAGCAAGGTACGCATCTATAAGACCTGTGTGCCACCAATCCTCACATATGGAATTGTATCGAGGGCAGACACTTTCAAGACAAAGAGCATGCTCAGGACAACCGAGATGAAAACGCTCCGCGCTATAGCTGGCAAGACCCTACGTGATCGAGTTAGGAATACAGCAATCCGAGAAATCTGCGAGGTCGAAGATGTGGTCAGATGGGGACGTCAAAGACGGCGATACTGGCATCAACACGTAGAAAGGATGAGCTCAAATAGGATACCACACATAGCTCTCCATGGAACGCCAAACGGACAACGCCGACCAGGAAGACCCCCGAAACGGTGGAGAGAAAGCTGGAGTTCAGCGTCTCAAGAGAACCCGCCTGAAATAACAGACTCCTGATTCTACCAAAAGTGAAGAAGAAGAAGAAGGTGAGATTATTTTGACGTATGACGGTAGAACGAATGTAGAGCGGAAGAGCGCATAATAAAAAAATAAAAAAATAATATATAAACCTATATATTATTATGATATATGTTCTGATTTGGAAAATTTGGTTTGGTAATTTGATTGTTGCCGCACTTTATAATAGTTAATTGTGACACGTAATACGTTTGTACTGCTTTGATGTTAAAATTATATAAGTTTTTTCGTTTATACAATAAAAAGAATTTTAACAGGCGTTAAAATAAATGTTTCATTTGTTCCAATGACAATTTGAATATTTTCTTCAATAATAATGTTTTTGCTGGTGTTGAATTGTTATAAGTGCCTAATTACAGTGAATTAAAAAAAAACTGGATTCGTGGAGTAATAAATTAAATTCAATGTTCAAAATTTGATAACATTTTGAAGTTCTTGCTAGAGTTGGATTGTTTTAAGTACCTAATTACAGTTATTTAGAAGAAAAGTGGATACATGGAATATAAATTACTCTAAATAAACACAAAAGTCTGGAATGTATAAGAACATTATGTGTTATATTATTTTTATTTTGTTATTTTATTTTATATCATTGTATTTTATATTATTTGTTTTAGATTTATTTTGTGGACGTTGGACGATCGAAGTGTGCGCGGGAGATGCCTATTGGTGGCGATGAGGTTCGCAAACCATCACACCGCCTCCCCCGCGGGGGCGAAAAGAGAAGGATGGAGTTCCGCATCGGTTAAAGTGTGGCAGTCCAGCCTACCCCTTCGAGGAGACGGCGTTCGTTAGTTAGTTAGTTATAAACAATCTTCCTAACCTGGTCAATTTATAATATTCAAATTAATTCAATTTTAAAACGCCCCAGTAAGATAGAATATTGTACTCCAATAATATATGAGAAATTTTCTTGTTATCAAACGTTTTAATAATAATAAAAAAATGATTAAATACTTCTCCATCTAAAATTCGTGTAACTGTACCGCTAACAGCATGTTTACGAAACATAACGAATGCGACACTAGAAATAATGCTCTACGCATATGACGTATCGCAAATACGGGTTATATGAATTCCGCTCAAACAATTCTAACGTGTTATATTCAACCTGCGCCGAGATGCCTGACAGTCTAGAGGTAAAACACCATATCTCAGATTATACTTTTTTTTTAATTACTCATAAAAATAAATCACATGTATTGCTTCTATTCCTTATTTAAAGTGATCACGTTTTTCGTGTTCCTTGTGCATATAATATTCCAGTGACACTTTTAATTAAATTACTCAAATTATTACTTTTGCCCTCGAAATTCGATCTATACATGTGTATTGTTTCTTAAACAATGATGAGAAACTCCATATTAATTAATACGAATGAAAAAACTTATGTTTTTCTAGAAGTTTTATTATATTTTTGGGGGTATGATTTAAATACATAATCCAGAAATAAAATTTATATTATACTATTGCAAACGATCTCCCTGTCGTGAACTGACTCTGCTATGGTTTACCTACGAGGCGCTGATGTTATGTGTGGAGAATGACGTATGTGGGTCAGTATTAAATCTGCCATTGCGGCTAAGCGATCTGATTGATAATGGTTGCCAATATTTGAAATATTTTATTTATTTTGTAAGAAAGACATTAAACATTTAATAAGTGACATTATCTGACATTAGTAACATCTACGCAAGATTATAATATAGAATTAATAAATTATAACGCACCTAGGTATAAATTAATTTTAAAATAAGTGTCATTGATTGCTTATTTAATGTTCAATGAAACGATGCCATGTTTTTGATATTTGCATATCTACTTTTTTTGCAATCTAAATTAGGTAAATTTCACCAAGTCGATTATGCCAATGATAAAATTAAATTGATAAATATACACCGGCCTATGCTTGAGCCTATAAATTATAAATAAATACACAGTTTGCATCATTCTGGTGCAGTTATACATCCCAGATTTATAATTAGTTCCACGTAACGTTTTAATTATAATTTATTGAATGTGGTTCATATTTAAGCTACTATAATTTTATCAATGACAAACAATAATTCATATAATACATTATTAAAATTGTTTGTGCACGCAATATTATGAAATCGTTCCCCATAACTACATAATATCGTAATATTTAAAAAAACAAACACAGCATACTCGTATATTTTTTTTGTACTTTCAAATATTTCATAATTCCTGAATATTTTAATAGTATAATAACTGACTAACTAACTAACCATCACGCCGTCTCCCCGAAGAGCTAGGCAGAACGAATGGACTGCCACACTTTAACCGATGCGGCACTCCATTATTCTCTTTTCGCCCCCGCGGGACACGCGGTGTGATGGGTTGCGAACCTTATCGCCATTAATAATAGTATTATAGTTTTTTTTAAACAAATAAAATAATATTTTTTATTAATGTTTTAACCTCTTTTAGTTTTTTTCGTATTAATACTTAAGAAGATTAAAAAAATTATATTGAGGAAAATGACGATTTCTGAAAGTTTTTAAATATTTTACAAAGTTATAGTTTCAGCAGTTCGCTACCATCAATGAGACAATATTGAAAAAAAAAAATGGAATTAAAATCAGTATATCTTATTAGTTTTAATACACTACTCGATTATCTCATTATCACTGAGTGTTTCTTCCTTATTTTTCTTCTTCTTGTTCCTCTCCTGGAGGTTGGACTTCATCATGGCTATTTCTACCCTTAATAGAGCAGCTCCAAGGAGGGATTTTGTTCACCATTCTCGAAGGTTTTTTCCTAGCAATGATTTTCTTCTTTTCATTCCTTCAATTTTACCTTGGATAATCAGTTACAACATTTTGTATTTATCTTTTCCTCCAAGGACACACTATTTTAATCATTATATTTCAGATAAGTATTTTTCAACTTATTGAAAGTGAAGGCATTAACACTGTGGAATTCCATAGTAATATACTTTTTTTAAATTATATTATCATCATGTATTCTTATTATTTAATATTATTTATTATTTCTTACTGTTAAAATAAATATAAAAATAATTGTTAGTACCTACTTATAACAAATAGCCCAGGTTAATTTTTTAATTTGAATTATTATATCGAATTTGAAATGCGTTTTTTATTAGTCTTTCTTTGTTTAGTTTGTGTTATATTTTTACACCTGAAGACGGAGGTATCATCCGAAACATGTCGTGTTTTTTTTTATATATTTTATTAAAAAACAGTGGATTAAACAAAGTTTTTTAATTCCCAAAGTATAAGTCTTTTTTCATAATTTTTGGGTTGAACACATGCAATGATCTCGGCTTTTCTAAAAATCCAGCAGCACTCCATTTGCCTGATTTTCCGTCTTTCAATAAGTTACGACGATATCTTCCTCTGAATTTTAGTCACTTTAAGTGGACACCCAAACTGCCACTTAGCCTCATTGTTTGTAATACTTTAATATCCATGCCACTTGTTAATATAATCTAATATTCGATCCCTTCAATTTATTATTAGTGAAGTCTTCTGACAATCTGTTATTGCTTAATATATATGTACCACACAACACCGCATTGTTCTCTTTGCGTAACTCGTTTTTTGAAAGTCTGTATAATTCTTAGAAACGTATTTAAATATATATGCCGCTATCTAAATATTTTAATTTACTTGTCAATCAACAAACCAAAAAAGTTTATCAATTCAATCTTACATTGCTATTTCATACTTAATACAAATAATACAATCTATTGTTTGTTTTCACAATGATGTAAAATTCATAGTAACAACGAATGCTTTCCTTTTACATTTTTCGTCTTGCTGAAAAATCATCAAATGACATTTGATAATGTTCTAGCAAAAAAGGTATGTTTATTACATTCTTTTAATGATTCATTTGAAGGATGGAAGTAAAGTAATATAATTCCAACCTTTTCCTTTACAAGAAAAAAAATGTTCAAAGCCCTCCTCCCATAAAAGCTATTCCAATTTTTTAGAATGACATAGTTGGATTTAAAAATATTATTGAATCTATTTTATGTCTTTGGAATAGTTTACTCATTAAAACGATAATCTCAAAGTATTTAATTATTATTTTCTGAAATAGGTACCTCACGGCCACCCCCCTCGACTGTTTTAATTTATCTCTAAAAATGTATTTTTCATATCATCCAATTTAATATACTCGTAAATCTGAATGTAATGGAATCTTCTAGTTCAATTTTTATCCACTTCCGACCCACCGAAATATACAGTTTTTGCAGACGTGGTAAAAATGATAACAATACATACAATAATAAAATAAACCAATCTCAACGCCCCCTAATTTTTCCTGGGTCTTCTACTGCCCCCCTGAAAGTCTCAAACGTCCGCAAAGGACCGTTATCGCCCAAGTTGAGAACCTAGGTTTTAGACGAATGTGTGGAATGTGATAGCGAATGAAAACGTTATGAACAAAATAACGAAAGGATCATAAAATGGTTTGTATTCGTGAAAATAAAAGTATATGTAAACGACGTAAACGTAACATGAGACGGAAGAAAACGTGGCACGATCAAATCAATCAAATATTATTATTAAATACTCCATTGTTATGGCCGAAACAAACAAATTGACATAGGAACAAATACACACAAATATTCGAAAAATCACGAAAGTTTTACTTTTGATATATTATTGTAACACGTGATGATGTCAACATTGGTTGATAAAACAGTTGTCGCCTAAAATAAAATACAATTGTGATACAAAAAACAAAGTTTATCATTAACAGTTTAAAATATTATTATGTCGGTCACGAGGTGTCATACACGACATGACATGATGTATGAATGTTGTGGAATCGAGAAAGTATTGAGTTATTTACTCCAGAAGATACCCATGAAATTAACTAGTTTTATTAATAGATAAACGTTTTAGAAACGCAGTTTTATTATAGCTCATGTTGGAAAAATTTCACATTTGGAATAGAAAACTGTATCAATAAAATATCCTTTCAAATGCCTTCAAGTGGAATATATTGCGGCATTACTCAGCAACAATTAATTGACGTGTTTTAAGGTTTGATGTTGGAGGTAAAATTGTGTAACCAACTACATATATATACGAACATACTTTACGTATTTCTTACCCACGTTCGGGTAGGTAGGCACACAAATCTACATCATATCGTACTGGCAATAGCTGAATGAGTTTTCGATCTTTTGAAATTCGCGAGTATTATGTATCCTTGGATATTGTCAAAAGAAATAACATTTAATATAAAATTTAATTTATAGTGGGACCCACTTAAGATAACGCTTTGATTAATGATTCTCACTCAATGAACGACAAAATGGCGTAACCACACGATTAACAACATTCGTTTTATGATCTTAGATCATTTCAACGTAAGTGTTAATTTTTGATAAATTTAAGGCGTTTACACTGTGCATTTCCATAATGACATTATTTTATGAATTAAAACACTGTTATTCCATAATAATAATAATAAAACGAGTTTTTTTTATCAAAAAATTAACTCATACGTTAAAATGATCTAAGATGGCAGTGTCAATAGAATGTTGATGCTACCGAGCCTGCCGAAACCGGTCGCTGTCGATATAAAGACAAATGTGTATAAAGTTATAAAAAAAACTAACCGACCCTTTTAACCGATGCGGCACTCCATCCTTCTCTTTTCGCCCATCATACCGCGTCTCCTATGGGGCGAAAAGAGAAGGATGGAGTGCCGCATCGGTTAAAATGTGAGAGTCCATTCTTTCTGCCTACCCTTTCGGGGAGACGGCGTGACGGTTAGTTAGTTAGATAGTTTTTTTTATAACTTTATACACATTTGTTTTTATATTTTTATATTATTATTATATTTCGCCAGGCTCGGTAGCATCGACATTCTATTGACACTGCCATCTTAGATCATTTTAACATAGGAGTTAATTTTTGATAAATTTAAGGCGTTAACACTGTGTAATTCCATGATGACATTTTATTTTTGAATTAAAACACTGTTTTTCCATAATAATTAAATAAAACGATGTTTTTTATGACCACTTCCACATTTGTCTTTATTTCGACGGCGACGGGCATGTCAGTTTCTGACACAGAAGCCCTACATCGGTGTTTTGTTAGTTTTTGTATATAAAACACAAATTTTTCACAAATGTGGTCAGTTTTGCATAAACGTTCGAAAATTTCATTTTATAATCTGTGAAAACTGACCACATTCATGAAAAAATTGTTTAAATATTTATTTTGTATATACAAAAAATAATAAAAAAACTCTTTCTTCTTTTGGCTTAGCTTCTGTGACCGAAACATGTTTGCATTTTAATTTAAAATTTTAATAAAGTTAGTGTACAAAGTAATAAACATTGTTCAATAAATCCGCAACACAAAGTTATGGCGAATATATTGTAGAAATAAATCCCTTTTTTTATATTTTTCTCGAATCTCTTGTATTGGAGGTTGGAAAACAGTGTCAATTTTTGCTTTTGATACACCAGCTCTCAACAAGGATCTTTTAGTTTAACTGAACCATTGTCATAGCCAGGATTTTTTTCTTTTCTGTTAATTTTACTTTGGCTAATCAGTTGCAGCACATTTATCGTTTCTCATAGGGTGTCCGAAGTATCCCATTTTTCTACACCTCGTGGTCGCAATTATTTATTTTCTTTTGATGTTTTTAACATTCTACGATATTATCACTTTTCAAAATTATTCAGCTTTTCGATCATAGCTTTTGTCAAGGTCCATGTTTCCATACCGTAGAACAAAAGAATTAGCACGTAACATCGAACTATTCTCATTCGCAATTCGATGGGTAGGTTTCATGTTGAAGAAGCTATTTCGGGCCATCTCTATTCTTGTTTAAATATTATGACGGTTCCGTTCATCATTCAGCCAACAGCCTAGGTATTCGTATCGATTAACCTGTTCCAGCTAATCTTTTTCGATTTTTAGTTTTGATACCAGATTATCGTGATGCTGATTTTGATCTGTGTATTAATATTTCTATTATATTTATTTATATTTCGTTTGACCAAAAATATATAACATACCTTAATTATATAAGAATGCGATCACATACAATATTGATGGTTGAGGCATTAGTTTTGTAAAACTCCATATTAATTTAATAATAGTAAACACGATTGTTAAGTGGTTTTACTTGGATTTAATTTATATAAATTTTATAAATTGTGACAAATTTGTTTGTTCGTGACAAACGGTTTGAGAATGCCCTCGCAAGGTGAAACAAATTTGTCACAATTTATATAATTTATATTAATTAAATCCAAATAAAATCACATATGATCTTGGATGAAGATCAAAATTGGCGTTCCCACATCAATCATGTCGGAGGTCTTAATTCCAAAGCAATGTTTGCGAGAGTTCTTCATCAATGAATAATGCTCAAATGTGGTGGCTCCTCAACTACTGACGTTCAGCAGACTAGATTAAAGTTTAAAGAGTATTTATTATCAGATTATTCAAGAACTTGTAACTGGCAAACGAAGGATGAAAGTAGAATGTGTGGATACCCTGTGTATGATAGAGTGTCGAATGAAAATATAAGAAGTGAATGCGGTGCGAATGATGGCGTTATGAACAAAATAATGAAAGATCATTAAGATGGTTTGGACATATGGAAAGAATGATGAAGAAAGAATGGTAAAAAAATTATATGTTAACGATGTAAATGGAACCAGAAATAGAGAAAGACCGAGGAAAACGTGGCACGATCAAATTAATCAAATATTGATTGTCGGCACGATGTATGAATGTTGAGGAAGCGAGAGAAATATGTCAGGAAAGAAAAGTGTGGCAGTCCAATCTTTCTGCCTACCCCTTTGGGGAGACGGCGTGATGGTTAGTTAGTTAGTTAGTTTCAAGAAGTGAATATGAAATGTTAGATGTTTTATACCAATGTATTAATGAGTGATGCAAACGTAATTACACACACCGAAACCTGGTCCAATCCGAATGTCTTCATGTCTTAGCTTTTTGTTTGTTGAGTCACTGGTTATTTTTTTGAAATTCAGAGGCAGTGTCTACAGGCAGGGTGGGAGTAGTCTTATGGCCATCAGGAGAGAGGACCCACTAATAGCCTAGCGTATCCTCGTTCTTGAATCCGAAAGTAATGCATCTAAGAAAAAAAGTCCAAAAGTCGTGATCAGGAAGCAGAAGCTCCCCACGAATCATTCTTCCGTTTCATTTTCATGACTTTTTTTAAACATTGCATTATCAGTTACTTTCAGTCAATATGTATTTTTTCTAACTACCTTTTACTTAATACATAATAAAAGATCTACAAAACATCAACGGATCACGTTTAAAACTGTTTGCCATTTGTTTTTCTCTCCGATGTTGAAAGCCATTCAAACAAAAAGTAAATAATAATGAATTCTCTTGATCTTTAAATTGAGGTATACGGTCAATGGATAATCATTCCATTAGTACTATATATTATAACAAACATTTATGTAACCCGAACCCCGAACCAAGGACCTTATAATATACGAGTATACATTTAACCTATCATTTTAAGATATTTAAAATATTTATATATTTGGCACTTAAATTTGTCATCTCAAACAATACCTATCCAAAAAAGCAAGGCAAACCACAATGGTGTTCTTGTGTCGACCCTTATATATGGGAGTGAAGCATGGAACTGACAAAAGAAGGATGAAAGTAGAATAAATGCAGTGGAAATGGGGTCTCTAAGACGAATGTGCAACAAATCTGTATATGACAGAATGTCAAATGCGAATATATGAAGTGAATGCTGTGCGAATGAAAATGTTATAAACAAAATAATGATTAGGTCATTAGGATGGTGACACGATGTATGAATGTAGAAGATTCGAAAGATGTATGTTAAACATGCCTAGTTCACGATGTAAAATTGAAATCGGCCAAAATAATAATAAATCAATAAATAATAAATATATCATATTCCTCTTTGACCGACGTATCGGAGTTCTTTATAATCTCCATCTTCAGGGTAGCATACTACCCTAATGATGAAGACTGCAAAGATTTCCAAAACGTCAGACAAAGAAAATATTACAATATATTATAAGAGATGGATATAAGCAATATCCCAAAAACACATTGCTACCAATCGTAAAAATCTACGTTCATATTGTGGAATTTTTTTATGTAATTCACAGACTTATTTTATATGTATTATATAAAACTGACAAATATAGTGTTTTTAACCTCATTATACGAGTTCTTAAAGTAATAACGAAAATATCGCTCTAATTTAATATTTAAAAAATGACATTTATATTAAGTATTATTATCAGAAATAATCATTTTAATAAATAAAAAAGTGAATTAAGAGTTTTTGAGGTATTAAGAATTATATTATTATAATAAATTCCTCGTTTGTATAATACTAAAAGAAATACAAAATAATCTGAATATGTAGTACCTGTGCAAAAATTGTTATGAGACTTTTGGAATAGTCTGTAGCCGTGGAGCAGCGAATAAATCATCCGACTGCAACTGCTGCAAAGCAAACAGTGTGTTTAAAATGTATATATACATTCCAATAAGTGTAATAGTCGGAATCGTGTCTGATTGATCAGTGGTATTTTTTGTCTCCAGGAATGCCGGTCTAGAATGATTGCGAGAGAGTTTTACTCTCGTACATAAAATAAAATGACATTATTTATTGGTTTATAACAATAAATTATTGCAGTCTGTGGGCGAACACTGTCAATGCATGAAATAACGAAATACATTTTACATCGCTTGCTCAGAACCCTGTGGTTCTAACTCCTATTTAGATAAATCGAAATTTAGTAAAGTAAAAAACAAATCAATATTTTTCAACTTGAACATAGAATACCAGAATGATATTCACTTGCAATGTAAACGAAACCAGAGCTTCTTCTTCTTCTTCAGCTTAATTTAGGACTGTGTCCTGTTATTTCACGGAGCCTGTTCCTGGGATGTAGATGTCCAACTGTCTCGCCATATTTTGGGTGATCTTCCTGGAGGTCGATATATGATCGAATACAGAACGACGAAATAAGGAAGAAATGATGAAGAAAAATGATGAAGAGATGATTGTATCATAAGTAAAATTAAAAACAGATGGTTTGGACATATGGAACGAATGGACGAGAGAAGAATGGTTAAAATATTGTATACAAGCAGTGTGCGTTGAAAGAGAAGCCGTGGAAGACCAAGGAAAGCATGGTATGACCAAATTAATCAAATACAGCAAGGCGATCACATTCGAAGTCGAAAAAATCGACGAGTGTGCATGTGCGATGTACAAATCTGAAGAAATCTAGAGAGGTATGTCAGGACAGAACGATATGGCGGTCCATTTTTCTGCCTACCCCTTCAGGGAAACGGTGTGATGGTTAGTTAGTTAGTTTTCCTGGAGGTCGACATCCTTAGATTTAATTACACTCTTAGTTAGTGATATTTTTTTCGACCTTTAACTAGTTTATAAACCGTAACCCTTGGATCAATATATTATTTTAATATCACTAAGTATTCAAACACATGTTATATGATAAGTATGTTTATTTAAGCTATAAATATCATATTAATGAGTATTTAGATACTAAAAATATACTGCACATATTTTAGAATTATTATATTTGATTTTATTTACTTAGTGCCCTGTCGGGTCCCCACAACGTTGGCGATCACCTCGGAGAACCTATCCCTGTCCTGCGCCGCTCGGAACAGCTCCTCTATACTTTGGATGCCGGTCCACTCCCTCACGTTTCACAGCCAGGACATTTGTCTCCTACCGGGCCCTTGACGTCCCTCATTTTCCCCCTTAATGTGTAAGTGTTCCCTCAGAAAGTGGTACTTTTCCCCACGCAGTATATGACCCAGATGTGAAATCTTCCGAACCTTGATAGTTGATAACAGTTCCCTGTTAACTCTAGCTTGCCTCAGGACTTCGGTATTGGTAACCATATCTGTCCAGGGAATCTGAGCACTTATCGACATATATCGTTAACATTTTATTTACAGATTTCTTTAACTTTTCAGATATCTCGTGTCTCTTCAGGTTTCGGCGCTCATTCCAGTCCAATCTCTTGTATTACGTGGCCAGAACTTTTGTCTTCTGCCAGGTCCACGTCGTTCTTCGATCTCTCCAATTTTCATGAGTTGGAAGATCTCATATACGTCTTCATGTAAGTTGTGACCCAGGTAAGAAGTTATAAAGACCTTAATACATTTCAACATGCAATTGGCATGCATTCCTACTGCATTTATTCTACTTTCATCCTTTTTTGCCAGTTACATGCTTCGCTTCTATATATCTGCCATTTAAACTTTTTTGGCTATTATTCTATGTACTCGTATAATAATTTTTTATTTGTTCCAATAACAATTTGAATAATTTCTTCAATATTATTTTAATGTTCTTGCTGGTGTTGGTTTGTTAAGTGCCTCATTACTGCTAATTAAAAAAAACTGTGGATACGTGGAACATAAATTGAATAGACAATTGTGCAACTTCTAAAAAGAAAATTTTGTGTTAAATTATTTATATTTTGTTATTTATTTTATATCATATGTTTTAGATTTTTTTGGGGATGTTGGACGATCGAAGTGTGCGCGGGAGATGCCTATTGGTGGCGATGAGGTTAGCAACCCATCACACCGCGTCTCCCGCGGGGCGAAAAGAGAAGGATGGAGTGTCACATCGGTTAAAGTGTGACAGTTCATTCTTTCTACCTACCCTTTTGGGCAGACGGCGTGATTGTTAGTTAGTTTTTTTTTATATTAGAAAGGCGTTAAAAAAATCTTAAAAGTGAAGTTAGAGCAACTTGTTTTAAGGTTGCTGCGTATCTGTTAATTATAGTTATATTAGAGCATTATTAAGATACTTCAAAAGTAGGGCATGTGCCAAACACGCAAGGTCAGGACCCGAAAGATGGCAGAGATAAGATATGGAGTATAAAATTCGATACGATTGTCCTAGTATAGATTGGGGCTTGATTGAAATCTAGGCTTCACAATGGAAATCTTTTCAACATGTTTTGACCACTGAGCCTCGAGTACCGGTTGTAATTGTTTTTCATTGGTGTATTTTTTGTGGTTAAGAAAATTTTCTTGAATCATAATTTGAATGTTTGAAGTAAGGCATTAAGTACGTAAAAATTCCAATGACAATTTGAATAATTTCTTCAATATTATTTTTAAGTTCTTGCTGGTTAAGTGCCTAATTACAGCTAATTTTAAAAACGGTGGATACGTGTAACATAAATTAAATAAACACAAAAGTCCGGATCGTCCATGTCAACATGTGCAACATCGAAAAAAAACATTATGTGCTAAATTAAAAAAAAAGTGGAACATAAATTAAATAGACAATATGTGCACCATCTAAAAATAACATTTTTATTTTGTTATTTTATTTTATATTATTGTATTTTATATTATTTGTTTTAGATTTATTTTGTGGGTGTTGAACGATCGAAGTGTGCGCGGGAGATGCCTATTGGTGGCGATGAGCTTCGCAACCCATCACACCGCGTCTCCCGCGGGGCGAAAAGAGGAGGATGGAGTGCCGCATCAGTAAATGTGTGACAGTCCATTCTTTCTGCCTACCCTTTCGAAGAGTGGGGGCGTGATGGTTAGTTAGTTAGTTAGTTAGTTAGTACGTAAAAAAGTATGTAGTTTCGTTCTACAAAATATGTAATGTAGAATGAAACTGCACACAACCGTGTCTTTTATAGGTAAACATAAATCAATTTAGATACGCCCCATAAAAAGAAATCGTAGAGAAAATGCAAAGAAATGTTTTTTTATTTATTTATTATATTATTAATAATTTTGATAAATACATGTTTATGCCGTGAGTGCCATTTAAAAATTGTACAAAATATGTGATCAAACGATAATCATGGAATAGACTAGATTATTTGATGCGTACGACGCATGAATGGTGAGGAAATGAGAGAAAGAATAGTATGGCGGTTCATTCTTTCTACCTTATACTTCAGTTCATCAATTCCAATTTACTTAAATACCTTAGCAGTTGGTGAAATATACGCAAAATTGTGGTGACTTGCAAATTATTTATTCTGTTTACATAGAAAAAAATATATTCAAAAAATCTAACAACACATCTAACAATCTCTCGACAAAATAGTAAATCTACGCACTTTTGGTTTCCTGAAATAATTATATTGTAAATATAACTAAAATTATGACTTTGAATGAACATTTACTTATTTATTTATTTATAAAGGATAACGTACAGTGATATCAATAACTAATATAAAAGGGAAAAAAATACTTAGAAAAAATAATGTTAGACCAATTACATGCTACCGTAAATATAAAATTATAGAATAGTTAACAGACGACTGCATGAAACGAAATTGAAGTTAAACTTAAACAAATTGAGCTTTAACAAATTATATAAGAGCTTAAAATAATTAACTAACTAACTAACCATCACGCCGTCTCCCGAAGGGGTAGGCAGAAAGAATGTACTGCCACACTTTTCTTTCCTGACATATTTCTCTCGATTCCTCAACATTCATCGTGTCATGCACGCGCGTCGATTTCTCTGACTCCTCACATGGACGACATTCAATATTTGATTTATTTGATCGTGCCACGTTTTCCTCGGTCTTAATCTATTTCCGGTTCCATTTACATCGTTAACATATATTTTTTTTACCATTCTTTCTTCATTCATTCTTTCCATATGTCCAAACCATCTTAATGATCCTTTCATTATTTTGTTCATGACACCATCATTCGCACCGCATTCACTTCTTATATTTTCTTTCGACACTCTATCATTCACAGAGTATCCACACATTCGTCTAAGAGATCTCATTTCTACTGCATTTATTCTACTTTCATCCTTCTTTTGCCAGTTCCATGCTTCGCTTCCATACATAAGGGTCGGTAGAAGAACATCATTGTGCATTGCCATTCTAGCTTTTTTGGATAGGTATTATATTAAAATAATTATAATAGTGGAAATAAAAAGAAAAAAACAATAAAAAGTAATGTAACGTCTTATCCACGCCGAAAGGCTGCTCCAATTGTTTTTCTGAAACTTCGCTTTTTCAAGTGAAAAAAATCTATATCTCCAAGATACTTATGGCAGTCGTCTTAAATCAGGTACACTGCCGGACTCTGAGCTTATTTAGTGCGATAAGTACGGTGGAAAATTTGGCGCGCGGTGTCTTGTGCGAGATATAGGGGTATTGAATGCAATTGTAACTTTATAACAGTATGTAAAAATAAAATCGAACGTGACGCAAAAAAAAACATATACTTTACATTTGATTATTACTATTTTTATAATGGTTTATACATTTGGCAACATACTCGTATATGCAAATCTAAAATAATTTCTTAGTAATAAACATAATAATATGCAGTTTTCACATAAAACTGCATATTAAAGTAACTACTGTCTTTTAAATTGAACATTAGACAACATCGTGTATAAATCAAAGACTTTAACACGTACATGGCCTCATAGTTGAATAAATCATGAGATATTTCATTGGTCCGCCCCTTGTGACGAAATTATAATATGCACCAGAGCTTCCAAAACTTATTTTTCTCTTCACCCGTTTTCTCAAAATCTGTTTTTCCTAGTAATTTTCAATTCCATTGTATACAGTAAAAAAACTGCGTTTTTATATTATGCTATATTAAAACCATATAAGGTATGTGGAAAGATAATGGTATATTAGTTACCGATCTTCCAAAATGAAAATGCACGATCAACTGGATCTCGATGATTATATACGAGTATATAGTGTGTATGTTACAAGCTTCGTGTCCAAAATTAATATGTATGACAAATGCAGCAAGTGCCCTGTTTAAGCAGGAGTTATCAAAGAACATAAAGATAATATCCTGGACTTTACTGCATTCAAAGTGCATAAGTTACGTTGAGCTTTCAAAGTTCAAATTCACAGCATGTTTACATAATATTGTTTTTCTATAGATTAGGGGGACAGGAAGTCCACACCAGATAAAGATATGCTCGATTACAATTTGGTTGCTGCGTTCCAGTAGGTACATACCATATAAAAATAATTTAAAACGGTTAAACGAGAATAGCGCTATAAAATTGATTATCATAATTTATATATTGATTAAAATAAATAGAAATAAAATAAAAATGAGACCCGGATAATGTTATTTGTCTACATTGTATTTTTGGTTCTATCTATGATTTAAGAATTAATAAAATAATATTAAATATTTATGTTGGTTCGTTGGCCATGTTAGAAGTCGGAAGAATCGACGTGCGTGTTTGACTCGCTGTATGAATGTGGAGAAAGCTAGAGAGGTGTGCCAGAATAGAGTAGTGTGGCGGTTCATTCTCTCTGCCGACCCCTACGGGGAAATGGCGTGATGGTTTGTTGTTGTTGTTTAATGTTTGTAAGGGCTTAATTTTTTTTAACTATGCATGACAAACTTTCCAGCTAAACTGACTCTAATGCTTGGATAACTTACATTTCGTATACATGCAGTTACACGCAATATCCTATCAATACAGTTTAACGGTATTTCCACTTTATATATACTCAAAGATCTGTCAAAACTAATAGGGCAAAAATATTATAAAAAAGGTATTGCGAAAGAAAGGTTGTTCCACTCTAAGCGCCTCGATTAGATACCTGACCCGCTAGTATGTGGTATGACTTATTGCAAAAACTCCGTAAATATTCATTATTTTAATTTTTCCTCTTTCCGAAATTCTCAAATTGCTTTCGAAGTATGACGGAGATTTTTTTTTTTAAATTTTGAAGGGTATGCTCCCCTTAAGTCACATAAATGACATTTCTACCAAGACGGAACAACAAACCGTCGCGGCGTTTCCCCGCAGGGGTAGGCAATGGACCGCCACACTACTCTATCCTGGCAAACCTCTCTAGATTCCTCCACATTCATACAACGAGTCATACACGCACGTCGATTCCTCCGACTTCTAACATGACCAACCTTTAAAATTTGATTAATTTGGTCATGCCATGTTTTCCTCGGTCTGCCTCGACTTCGTACCCCATTTACATCATTATCGTATACTTTCTTAACCATTCTTTTCCGTCCATGCGTTCCATATGTTCGAACCAACGCAGCGATCCTTTCATAATTTTGTTCATAATACCTTCTTCCGCTCTACATTCCTTTTTTATATCAGCATTTGAGATTCTGTCGTATATCGTTCTTCCACACAATACGTCTTAGGGACCTCACAAAGACGCCTTCTTGTAATTAATGAATATCTGGATATCATTAGCGTCTTCAGTGGAGCATTATCACCCACTTTGGGTATCGCTGATCAACACTAGCAAACTCGCCGTTCGATTGTTTGGCACTTGAAATAGGAATTACTATGCTCCAAAAGAAATTACTGCGATTGACACTTGACCATGAATATGAAGTGCTGCTTGCAATAAGTGCTCATTCCAGTACAAAGCGTTAAGCCAATCGCGCACAACAGGCCTGACGAAAAGTCGTAGCATATGCATGAGTTATCCACAATTTTTCGTAATCATCGTAAAGACTTGAAGAGTTTTGAGAAAGTCTTCTAAATGCGTTACAGCAAAACACGTTGCTTTGGATTGTGTTTAAATATACTTAATGTTATTTTGATTCTTGACCGCAATTTGAGATAGTATAGAGGATTACTCAATTCGGCTTCTACATGTACGATTATTGTATTACCTCTCAGCGGATCGACACGATTGTAAGGGTCAAACCTAACAAGGTGAAATGATTTAATGTTGATTATCCGATTAATAATTATTATTGTTCTGCAATCAGATGGAACCATTCAAAATGCACGATAGAATATACTCTCAAGTACTTGCGCGCACTTAATTCATGATTGAAAACTTACCACATATCAAATCCATTTAAAAAATGCATTTGCCTGGCCTAATTAATATCTATTATACGCCCTTTGTTACGTATGTCAGGTATCGTCAGTCCTATGGTGTAGAGCAGTGATGGTGAACCTTTTTGAGATGTGGGTAAGATTTTATTATATAGGGTGTTTTTTTAGAGGTATACAATACATATTCAAAATGAAAAAAAAAATCACGTTAAAATAATGTTAATGTATATGATATTGGCTCTATTTAATATATAATTTTATGCCATTATTGTTTAAATATGATTTCGGGCATATGAGCGCTACGGCTACCTCGAATGAAGCGCAATCGTGAAATCCAATTTTCAACAATTGTCGTATTTGTGGGTGCGTATTATCCACTAGAGTGTACGTAGTGCGAAAACGAGCCGTGGTCTTTCGAATAACTTGCTCGGATGGACGATTATGTCGACCGTAAAATGGACGTAGTGCACGATAAGTTTGGCGAACCGAACCATGATTTTCAAAATAAATTTGCACAATTCGCAAGCGCTGTTCTGACGTTAGTCTATTCATGGTGAAATGGCAAAATGTATTGACTACAAATCAACTATCAACTGTTTAATTGACAGTCTGTAGAAACAATGTTGTCAGTTTAAAAACCAAACCTCTAAAAAAAACACTCTATATGTGGGTCTCTGTGGGTCACTAAGTCAGTGACGTCATTATGATAGCAATAACTTATTTTTTTTTTACAATGAATAGATATATTAAATGTTTATTAATGAAAACAGTATTTTTAACGATTTTTTTATTAATTTCTTTAATAAATGTACTACGACCGCACCTCTTAACTGTTTTAACACCCCTATTTGCCCCCGGATCCGGTTCCTCCCCCATGAAAGGTTCCAGCGCCCACTTGGGAACGGTACCATACTTGCTCAAGAGTCATGTTAAAACAAATACTGGAAAATAGTGTTTTCCGTTTATAGAAAGGTGTTAAATATTTATACCACCACAAATAAGGGTCATGTTCTTTGTTTATTTCCATCTTAAATGATATTTTTGTAACTAACTAACTAACTAACCATCACGCCGTCTCCCGAAGGGGTAGGCAGAAAGAATGGACTGCCACACTTTTCTTTCCTGACATATTTCTCTCGATTCCTCAACATTCATACATCGTGTCATGCACGCGCGTCGATTTCTCTGACTCCTCACATGGCCGACATTCAATATTTGATTGTGCCACGTTTTCCTCGGTCTTCCTATATTTCTGGTTCCATTTACATCATTAACATATAATTTTTTTTACCATTCTTTCTTCATTCATTCTTCCCATATGTCCAAACCATCTTAATGATCCTTTCATTATTTTGTTCATGACACCATCATTCGCACCGCATTCACTTCTTATATTTTCATTCGACACTCTATCATACACAGAGTATCCAGACATTCGTCTAAGAGATCTCATTTCTACTGCATTTATTCTACTTTCATCATTCTTTTGCCAGTTCCATGCTTCGCTTCCATACATATTTTTGTATTTATATCATTACGTATGTAGACTATGGTCAATATACGTTATACTTTTATTACAAGTGCTCCTATTTTTCCTAGCTCCATAGGCTGATTTTAATAAAATTAAATTTAGTTTTCCTTAAAAATCATAAAAAATGTCTCGTTCTATAAAGGGTTATTTCAATGATAGTAGAATATTATATTAAATTGTTAAATTATTGCCTTGTCGGTTCAAAAGATATCGATCTCTGATCATGTTCAGCAGATAGATTGCGCTACCCATTGGCATCTTCTACCGTGATTAACTTTTAAATATAATATGAAGCAGAGTATATGGAAATCAGCTTCGATTAAGACAGACTTAAGCGCCACATCTTACCTAGTAGCCGCACGTAATCGCTGTCGAAACGAATGACTTCATTATTATTTGCAAAAGAAATGCAAAACTTCCAATTAGAACGCTTTCTGCGCTGTTTCGTGAGACCCGCTAGCCATTGCCCTACAAATATAATTTGCCAATATAAAATATACGACTTTTATCACCTGTGTCGAGAATATATTGTACGTTGCTAATTTTACAACTTTAATCAATATTTATGTTTTAATTTACGGAACGTAGTTGTAAACGATACACGAGTGTAAATTGGCATATTCAGCTGTTGGCATTTTATCAATTGAGAAAGTACCCGTATCGGTCAGAAAGATTTGTAAATAATAGCACCTGGGACAGTTTAGATTTATATTCAATAAGTAATCTTTCCTGACTGGACTTCACTCTCCATGGACTCCCAAAGTCTTAAAGTGGAGGCCATGGGAAAACAAAAGGGGTGTCGGTCGGCCACAGAAGAGATGGGCCGACGATATTGTTGTGGTCGCCGGGAAAAAAATGATTAAAGCGGCACAGGATAGAGAAAAATGGATACAGATGGATGAGGCCTACATCCAGTAGTGGAGGGAAGGCTAGGAAGAAGAAGAAATAATCTTTCACCTTTTTCAATATCTCTTATACTACATACTTCCTATGTTAATACAACTGTTGAAGAGTCCTTGATGATTCTCGATCCTGCGTCTTTGGCTCCCTGCAGTCCGATTCGCCCAACCTAGCCAGATCATCCAAAACATTATCCATTAGGCGCTGTCTATGTGCTCCTAGAGGTCTTACTCCAGTTGGCTCTGGTCTCTCTGGCTCGGCATACGTGCTCAATCCATGCTAGGCGACCGGCTCCTACGGTATTCGTTACAAGGGGGTGCTGGGTCATCGTTTAGATCTCTTGGTTGGTCTTATGCCTCCAAGTTCCCGCTGCAACACCGGGATACCATCCCGATGTCATTTTTTTACTTAAGAAGTATTTATGTGGTCCTCTAACTTTATCTTAAAAATAAGGTTCTAAGATCCATTACTTGAAAAACCCTCCAAGGTCGTGTACGTAACGCAGACATAAGAAAAAATTGCGAAATAGAGGATATCGTTCAGTGGAGTAGATCCAGAAGAAGATACTAGAGGGACCAAGTATCCAGAAAGGATAGTGACAGACTTGAATATACAGCTGCTTACGAAATCCCCTCCGGACGCCGTCCACGTGTAAGACCGCCTAAGAGATGAAGGAACAGCTAGACGACATAATTTCTGTGCCACAGATCGTCAGATCTACAAAAAGAGGAAAATGAATTTAGTAGTACTATTATATTTTGAGAAATATATGACTTATTGTTATTATTGTAAAAATATGATTTTAATATTTTTCTGGCAGAAGACAGATAGGAGCGGAATAAATGCGGTAAAGATGAGGTCCCTAAGACGTATGTGTGATAGAACGATGTACGACAGAATTTCAAATGCTGAGCTTAGCAAGGAATGTAGAACGAAAGAAGGTATTATGAACAAAATTATGAAAGGATCGCTGCGTTGGTTTGGACATATGGAGGGCATGGGTGATGAAAGAATGGTTAAAAAAGTATATAATAACGATGTAAATGGAGTACGGAGTCGAGGTAGACCGAGGAAAACATGGCGTGACCAAATTAATCAAATTTTAAAGGTTGGTCATGTTAGAAGCCGGAAGAATCGACGTGCGTGTATGACTCGCTGTATTAATGTGGAGGAATCTAGAGAGGTATGTCAGGATAGAGTAGTGTGGCGATCCATTCTCTCTGCTTATCCCTGCAGGGAAACGGCGTGATGGTTTGTTGTTGTTGTTATGATTTCAATATAACATAATATTTCGTAATTTCATTACTACAATTATTATAAAATCAACCTTTAAGTATTACAATTATTATTGCTCTTCTCTCTAATGCATACTTGTGTCTCATTAATTCATGTAGATGCGTGGCTTTTAAAGAAATAGGTGACCAAGTATAAGATCAAATGACCGTGAGAGATTTAACTTAGAGATAAATTAGTAGATATAACAGCTTCGAATGAATTCTTGGATTTACAGAAATTATTGTGTAATATGAACTCGATAATTCAAGATAGTAATCAGATTGCAGTGAAAACATGTCACTCACGGTGTTCTTTAGAAAGCTATATTCAAAATATATTTTCCAGACCAATTATTTCTAACATGCACGATCTGTCTAGTATTAATATGGAATAATATTTAGGATGCAAATATACAATCATTTCGTAATTAATTTAAATGAAAACGTTAAATTAACAACAAGTTTTTATATGTTTTATGGGAATTGCATGTTTCACCGTGCTAAGGTTAAATTAAATTGAATGCAACGCTATAAAGATAATGCATTAGCAAGACGAAACATATCATTCCTATAAAATATAATAAAACTTATAGAAAGCAGACATAAATATGAATATGAATTAAAACTAAAATAATAATACACTTTTAGTAATTAACACCACTTTATTTGGTAACACCAACCGGTTTCGCTTCCGCCGGAGCTTCGTCAGTGTGAGAGAATAAACTAAATATAAAATCAGAGAACAACCTATTAAGAAATAAATATAATGTGGAGTGGAGGAAGAGTGGGGGTAGGAGAAAGTGGGCGTGAAGACGAATAGGCCATTCTTCCCATTTTATATTTAGTTTACTCTCTCAACCTGAAGAAGCACCGGCGGGAGCGAAACCTGTTGGTGTTACCAAATAAAGTAGTGTCAATACAAATTACTAAAAGTGTATTGTTATTTTATTTAATAATGTCACACCACAAATTAAGTACTTCATACGAAAGTTGAAATAAAAACTCACTAAACTGGAGTAGGTTGAGAAGACGATTCTGAAGGACCACACCAAGAAGATGGATCTAGCGAGGATTCCGAAGATCATGATACACGAGACTAAATAGGACCGTCGACCACTGCTGAATAAGCGCTTCGGAGATCAGCATATTTCATGTTGATGAAATAATGCTTCAGATGAACATACTCCAAATATTGAAGAGTATTTAGCATTAACGTAATACTTGTTCTTGTGTTATTGAGCCGATGCATTCTTCCAAATCGCCAACTTAAATGTAGGTATATATTATATTTGTTTGGTTTGTCTATTTTGAAAAATTGAGAATTTGAATTTGAAATAAAAATGTTTTAAATTTTTTCCACATTTGTACAGACGACATTCATGGTCGAGTGGTAAGTGCATTGACTGCCACCCCGAAGGTTCCGGGTTCGATTCCCGACAAGGGAAGTGTGATTGTCACACTTTCTTTGGTCTGGTGTAGAATTAACGTGACAATAAAATGGCGATAGATTAGCTACCTACGACTGCCACCCCGAAGGTCCCTGGTTCAATTTCCGGCGATGACAGTGTGATTGTCACACTATCTTTGGTCTGGTGTAGAATTCACGTTACAAATAAAATAGCGATAGATTAGCAACCAATCACATGTCACGAGAATCAATACGATAGCTTTACCATTTGGCTTGCGCTGTAATGATGTATAAAAAATTCTTGCCATTATACGAATAATAAATGTCGGCCTTCATGGCAGAGTGGTAAGAGCTCTGACTTCCATTCTGAAGGTTCCGGGTTCGATTCTCGACGATGGCAGTGTGATTACCATACTGTCTTTAGTCTGGTGTAATATTCATGTGAGAGTAAAATGGCGATAGATTGGCTACCTATCACATGTCATAAGAATCAATATACCTAATAGCTAAAATAAATAGTATGCAGTAATTGGGTTCAAACGACCTGTTGTATACAAGGAAAAAAAGGAAGACCGTAATAACCCAAACTATAATACTTAAATGGCATAGCGCGTACTATTGAAGCATATTATGCAATATTCAGCTTCAAAGGAAAGAGCTCCTTCAACCTACTAAATGTAACAGATTTATCATTGGATCATGGGAAGCGTATCAAATGATAAATGGAACCCACACATTACAGGCATTGCATGCGCCTTCTGAAAACAAACGAATGTCGCTAGTTGTGCAAGTTGACGAATCGGTTGAACAACAGATACATTATTGTCATATTGTCTATGGAACACCCACTTCTAAACTCAATAAATAATCTAGATTAAAATATATCTGAGCTTATACGTATTCAATGGGGTAATGTTTAAAAATTTCAGTATATAAAATTTATATTTCTAATTGCTTTATGTTCTTCATTATGACAAGTTATACATAGAAAAACAACAACAACAAATCATCACACCGTTTCCTAGTAGGAATAGGCAGAGAGAATGGACCACCACACTACTCTATCCTGGCACACCTCTCTAGCTTCCTCTACATTCATACTTCCTCTACAAGTGCATTTTGAATAATGGAATTCCACCTATCGTTAAAAAGTGACCAGAGAAAATCTAATAGGGTCTAATGATTTCGCTAATTTAAGTTTTATTTGTTTAGTGCCCCTATCTCCCGGACGTCAGTGACAAACTTGCAGATTTGAGTCGTTGAAAGTCGTATGAAAGGGATGGCTCTCTTCTTGGTTTCTTTGTCCAGCTTCCATATATCGTTGATGAACATAGGACCATGCAGAAGAACTTTTATGATTTAAGCAGAGCTTCCAAATTTACTATTTTTATTTGAAGTGCATTTTGAATAATGGAATTCCACCTATCGTTATAAAATGACCAGAGAAAATCTAATAGGGTCTAATGATTTCGCTAATTTAACCGTAATTTTCGCTAATTTCGCCTAACTGTTTATCTGATAGAAATTAATGTAACTCGTACGTTCATTGAACATATAAATTACAAGATTCACTGATAGAAATAAGGAAAGGATTTCGTTTTGAATGCTAAATAAAGTGTGCTTAATCATAAATTTTGTGAAGCTTATAAGCTGATTATAAAGACTGCATAACGAGGGTGATGGGTTTGCCTAACCAACACGGTAAAATGGTTTTTAATCTTTACGAAATTATTTAATAATACAATTATATTTTGATAAATTTCAAACTTTTTTAAAGACTATACTTATTGTATACAATGCCTTATGTAAGCAAAAATAATAGGTCATTATTTTACAGAAGGAGTCGGTTCGAGTTCAGGATTCAACCCGAGTCTCCTGGAACAGAAGCCAAGTATTCTTCCCCTATGCTACTTCACGGCAAGTAAGTCATAATGTTCATTCGGTGTCATGTATAAACTGATGAAATTTTGATCAATAAGGCTCATTTTTATTTCAGAAAATTATTTCTTCATAAAATACTTAGAAGAAATATATATTGATAAACTTATGGCGCTAACACTTTAAAAATACCAAATACACATTTTTTTAAGTATATGCGGTTTTTTCCACATTTGACGAATTAAAATTTGACACTATGTTTAGAACGGTGTTTAATTCTAAAAAAAAAGTTTCTGTATTTAATAACACAAAGTTATTAATTTTTGATGAACTAAGGCGTTAACACCGTGGAATTCCGTAATAACGTTTTTTTATGAATTAAACACTGTTTTTTCGACTTTTGAGTTTATTTTTCTCGACATGTTCATCATCGGAAGGTGTATGGTAAAATAGTGTTTTATTCAAAAAAAAATTTATCAAGTTACAATATTTGTCGTGA
The DNA here is from genome assembly GCA_022606425.2 of Lepidostoma basale. Taxonomy (NCBI): domain Eukaryota; kingdom Metazoa; phylum Arthropoda; class Insecta; order Trichoptera; family Lepidostomatidae; genus Lepidostoma; species Lepidostoma basale. The sequence continues at coordinate 173,145 of JAHDVF020001166.1, forward strand.
ATTTTGTTTTCTGGTTTCACGCAAAAATCGGAATGTTGTACTTTGGTTTCACGCAATAAACGGAAATTTAAGTATATTTTTTTTAACAGAATTCTTCATTATTTCTTCTTAGATTAGCCCTTTTAACCTGTTATTCTTTGTTAACAGAATTTTTAACGGAAATTTAATAATATTTTTAAGAGAATTCTTCATTATTTCTTCTTAGATTAGCCCTTTTAACCTGTTATTTTTTGTATCAAGTTCCTTCTTGAAAAACGGATACCAGCTTTTCTTCCATATTTTTTTAGGCAATCCTTAAGATTTTATTCTTAAGGTAAACCGACTATTTCTAATAGAATTACGTCATATAAATCATCCATCGGAACAACCTGATTAAATGGGTACCTACTCGTACGTAAACGGTTTGATCAAATCATTTTGGTTGGTAATCAGTCATTTAGCAAAGTGTCAGAATCAATCATGTTCTGTCGAATATCCTCTTACTATTTAGTCAATTTACACACGTAGATAGCACAGAGCCGCTACTTTCCCGTATTTATTGTCGCGTGAAAATTATTTACGAAGCCGTTACGGAAATTCGACACCAAAAAGTTGCCTCACACGCATCGTCTCTTCTTATCAAACAAAATGACAATTTGGTGTGAATTGATGCAAATCACGGCTGAGTGTGGTGAGTCCATTTATTCAAGATGAGCTGAAACAGATCATATTCAAATAAAACCGATAAAAAATATCACTTTTAAATTATATATTAAAATATTGTTTAAGAGATAATTTAGGAATCAAAACCAATAAGCTGTTTTCATCTATATTCACTATCATTTTGTATTTTGGATTCACATTTAAATATCTGCATTTTCACAAATCATTTTTACATTTTTCACAAACACGAAAAAAAACATTTTTACAATGAGGAACGATCGCTATATTCTGAAACGCATTTGTAAATGGTGCAAAAAGTGTTGTGAAAATATAATATTTTTTCAAAAATTATTCAAATAGAATAAGCTAATAATAAAATAATTGATTGTTTCTGAAACCATGATGCTGAACATCATATTATATAAATAATACTAATGAAAACGTCTGATTTCTAGAAGTTTTATTATATTATTATATAATAAGGACCTAATATTTTATGTGAATTACACGTTCCATTAATTTCCTACATTTTAACATGCCTTAGCAAGGCGAAACAAATGAAATATTATAAAAGTTCTAGAAAACAGTTGTTTTCACTCGCATTAGTTTGCCATGGACCTCCTCGTTGAGATGATATTGTGTAGGTCGATGACGGTTTAGCCTCTCTCGGGAATCGAATCATAGTATTGACACTGATAAAGGTTTTGGTAATTTTCTCATCGTCTTGTATATTTAATGTTTCCTGTTAGGCTCTCTGAGACAATCTGGCGATTCTCAGATAAAAGACCATATATAAGAAGGGACGCTGCTCTTGTATAAGGGTGCGGCAAACAAAATGCTTACAGCCGATATGCATTAATCTTAAAGGAATTTGGATATAAGAAAAAGGCGTGGTTCAAAGTTTAAGAGAGGAGCTCCATCCGCGATTTGGGACACACTAGATGAATCAAAGTACATTGCAATAAATAAATATCATTTCACAAAAAAAAATTATAAGCAAATTTCAAATATTCGGAGTTGTATACGCAACATATATAAAATGTCACGAATATTTAATTCGAAATTTAAAAGGTAATATTTTTCGGACGATTAAATCAACTTAAATGTGTGCTATTGTATTGTGACACAAATTGATTACTTACGCACTACATATATTTTTTCCGCACCTGACACATTGTGAATAAAGTAACTTAATAAATCACGGTAGGTACTTAACGAATCTGGTTTCCGTTTAGTACCAGCGTTCATATATTCATCAGATGATAAGATCCATCACCTGAAAACCTTCTCCCAGAGATGGATTGGTATTTAGGAGTTAATTCTATCACTACTAGAAAAAAGTTTTGAAGTTACTGCCATCACTTGTGAATAGCCTTCTTCTCTTCTTCTTCTTCCTCAGCCTATTCCCGTCCACTTCTGGACAAATGCCTCCTCCATTCGCTTTCATGTCACTCTGTCCTGTGCAGACTGCATCCAGGTTATTCAGACGTGTCTGTTTAGATCATTCTTCCACCGTAGTTGCGGTGGCCACGGTCTCCAAGTCAGCAGTCTTCTTGTCCATTTTTCATCTGAGCTTCTGGCTACGTGACCTGCCCATTGCCATTTTCGAGTCGCCACCCGGTGGATGATGTCAGTGACCTTTGTTTTTTCTCTCACTGTATCGTTTCTGACTCAGTATCTTAGGCTTATTCCTAACATGGCTCTTTGGGTCACTCGTAGTTTTTCGGCACTTTGTTTGGACAGTATAACAGTTTCAAGACCATAAATAGCAACTGGCAGAACGCGGGCTTAATAGATTTTTCGTTTCAGGTTGATCGGTATTTTCCGGTTTTTAAGGATGTAACTCATGTTTCCGAAAGCTCCCCAGCTTAGTCTAAATAATAGACATATAATAGTAAAAATAATAGTATAAATAATTGTATAAATAATAAAATACTCATTGTTATGGACACTAAGAACAAATAAATAAATTCGTTAACGAAATATCCATAGCACAGCAGAAATGAAACGATTGCAAACTATCATGATTGCACCTAACCTAATAAAAAGGTTGGCAGAGCCTTTGATATTAATAAAATTGTGATATTAAGTAGGCAGAGAAGACGATTCTGGAGGGACCATGTCGAAAGTATTAACCCAGCAAGGATTCCCAAAATTGTTTTTATTTATACAATTATTTATACTATTATTTATACTATTATATACTCGTATCTCTTATTTAGACTTAGCTGGGCAGCTTTCGGAAACATGAGTTACATCCTTAAAAACCGGAAAATACCGATCAACCTGAAACGAAAAGTCTATGAAGCCCGCGTTCTGCCAGTTGGTATTTATGGTCTTGAAACTGTTACACTGTCCAAACAAAGTGCCGAGAAACTACGAGTGACCCAAAGAGCCATGGAAAGAGCCATGTTAGGAATAAGCCCAAGAGACTGAGTCAGAAACGATACAGTGAGAGAAAAAACAAAGGTCACTGACAGTGTATATTACAATGTAATCCCGCAGTGTTACTGCCTTAGCTTTCAATAAAAATCTATATAAAATCCTGGTTCCGGTCCTGCCTTCACTCACACTTACTGTCATCAAAACATGAAGTATTTACTTTTGAGCACGAAAGTTGACTTCTTGTCATGACGCGTTACGTATTAGGTCGGATTTACATATATTTACATAACTTTTCACCTTAATGAACCTGTCGCAACTGTAAATCAGAACGATTAAGATGTATAGAATGATCGTATACCGTTTATGTGAACTAAATTCGTTATTCGTGTCACGTGGAAATTGCAACACCAAAAATTTGAATATCTTATTCCGTAAAAAATACCGTGTGAATCAACACTCTGAGATCGTGTCTAACAAATGGATTCTTTTCTCGGGATAAAATAATTATCTCCTCTCTGTAATTTCAATAAGCCGCGTCATCTGCGGGGTATCCGTTTCCTGTCAATTCGCCGTTTTGTTGGTGAAATAATATTAATTGGATGGTGTAACCGAATTCAGCTCGTTGCCAATGGTAATATCTGCACATGACTGTGGATAAATTAATTGATGGCCTTAAATAAATTCTCAATTCCGTAAACTGACACGAGAGTGTAAATTGCACTTGTTATTTTACACGCTTTCTTGTATTTCAATAAACTGAACAATTGACTCACTATATTGTGAGTATATACTTACTTACTCACTTACGGCCGTATAAATCTTAACCTTCATAGAAAGCTGCAAATATGTATGCCACTAAAAATAAGGGTTATTTTAGATTATTAATATGTATGACACACCGCGTCTCCCGTCGTCATTTTTATCAATATAATTTTTCAATTAATCTTCTTCTTAAGTATTAATACAAAAAAAAACTCACAAAGGTTAAAACGTTAATACAAATTATTATTTTATTTGTCTAAAAAAACTATAATGCTATTAATAATGGCGATGAGGTTCGCAACCCATCACACCGCGGCGAAAAGAGAGGGATGGAGTGCCGCATCGGTTAAAGTGTGGCAGTCCATTCTTTCTGCCTACCCCTTCGGAGAGACGGCGTGATGGTTAGTTAGTTAGTTAGTTAGTTATGTGTATGAAAAAACGATAGTTTTTAAGGAGTTTTATTATAATATTTATGTATGACATGTTTCGCCCTTCTAAGGCATTGTCAGTCAATTAGATACCTAATAAGTCTGTCAGAAACATTTAGCATGAAACTGTAGAAATACGGATGAAAATCGTAAAGCTGCGATTTTGGTGAAATCTTTGCGAGAATGATAGAATGATTATTTCGTGAAATGCTTACTTGGATGCTGTACACACATGGACCGAAAATACACTTCCAACCGTATCTAAGTAACAATTTTGTTTAATTACATTGTTAAAAGTTTCAGTCTGAAGAAGATTCAATACAATTTTCTTAACAGTTAGGAAATGAAATTTGGTGGTAAAAGTTTAATTGACTAACTAACAATCACGCCTTCTCCCCGAAGGGGTAGGCAGAAATAATGGACTGCCGCACTTTTCTTTCCTGACATATTTCTCTTGATTCCTCAACATTCATACATCGTGTAATGCGCGCGCGTCGATTTCTCTAACTCCTCACGTTGCCGACATTCAATATTTGATTTATTTGATCGTACCACGTTTTTCTCGGTCTTCCTCTTTTTCTAGATCCATTTGCATCGTTAACATATACTTTTTTTACCAATCTTTATTCATTCATTCTTTCCATGTGTCCAGACCATCTTAATGATCCTTTCATTATTTTGTTCATAACACCATCATTTGCACCGCATTCACTTCTTATATTTTCATTCGACACTCTATCATACACAGAGTATCTACACATTCGTCTAAGAGATCTCATTTCTTCTTTTGCCAGTTCAATACTTCGCTTCCATACATAAGGGTCGGTACAAGAACATCATTACGCACTGCCATTTTAGCTTTTTTGAATAGGTTTTTGTTTGCGATGACATCTCTAAGTGCACGATTCACTTTGTTGCGTGCCCCAACCCTTCTTTCAATATCCTTCTACACTAAAAGTTTATTGAAACCAAATATATTGAACATTTTTTATTGTATATTTTTATTTTTTCTTCTATATTCACCATCACTTTGTGTTGTGGATTCACATTTCAGTATTCTTTTGAAAATATTGTATTTTCATAACACTTTTTTGCATTTTCACAAACTTGACTAGGTACACAGAAGCCCTTCCTATGTGTAGAAATTTTAACAATATTATGAAACAAAATCCTTTACTTACATATTTTAGAACATCTTTTAATTACACTCATACTACTAGTTATGGCATTTTCTATCATCGTCCGCATGGATCTGATATGATTGAGAAATAGCAGCAAAGAATAGAAAAAATATATATAAACATAAATAAATAATTAATATAAACAAAAAATGTGTTATTTTAAATTATTATTTGTTAAATATTTTAATTTTGAAAAACTTATCAAACGTTTAATTAAATAACTTTGTTTTTGTATCATAATTACGCGACAGCTGTTTCATCATCCTATGTTAACATCATCAGGTGTTACAATGTTACAAAAACATAAAAATATAATAACAAAAAAAGTTATTTAATTTAAAAATTTTAAAATGTTAAGGTATCATAGTGTTTCGGCCAAAACAATGGACTGTTTACTTATTAAACGTATTACAATGCAATTTTATGAGATTGTCATGACAGCTATTTCGCCAACCTCAGGTGTTACAAACAACAACAAATTGTTAATAACACCTAGATGATGCCAACATAGGTGGGCGAAATAGCTGTCGCGACAATCACATAAAAATTAATTATGATACGTATTACCACAGTGTTTCAAAAATAAATTAATGAGGTTGAAGTATCACAGTGTTCGGCCAAAACAATGAAATATCTAATTAATATGTCAGTGAATGAAGTTAAAACAATAAAAAGATTTTGAATAACTTCCACTATTTTTACACCACTTCAGAACATTAAAAAAAAGTGTTGTAAAAATACAATGATTTTCAAATATGATTCCGTAACACAAAGTTATGGCAAATATAAAAGAAACATATTTAGGACTAATTGCTAACATAATCTCTTGAGAGTTACAAACCAAATTATATGATCATAATATCATATTAATGAAATATTACGTTAATAAAACATCTACATAATAACATAATTTGCGTGTCGCTGTTCCGAACATGACATGTATTTAGTAATATTAGTCGTAAGAACTTTTTTTATATTTCGGCGTCGCGCGAAATGTAACACAACAAAATTGCTAATGCGAAAACATCGTAATTTGAAAAAAAAATGGCTGCTAGAGCAGTGGTCTCCAACCCCCGGGCCGTGGACCAAATGGAACTGGGCCGCGCAAGGCCCTGCTTAAAAATCAAAATTACTTTTGAAAAATCAAACATACCCTTCTTCTTCTTTTTCTTCTTATTTTAATAGATCTGACGATCTGTAACACAGAAATCATATCTCGTCGGATGATGACATCCAATTGTCCCTCCATCTCTTAGGCGGTCTTCCAGGTGGGCGGTGTCCAGAGGGGATTTCATAAGCGGCTGTATATGCGAGTCTGTCACCTACGGGCTACATGGTCCCTCCGGTATCTTCTTCTGGATCTGCTCCACTGAACGATATCCTCTATTTTGCAAGTTTTTCTTATGTCTACGTTGCGGACACGATCTCGGAGGGTTTCTCCAGTAATTGATCTTAGGACTTTCATCTCCGATGTTCTTAGTAGTTCCTTGGTTCGCACAGTGTCAGCCCGCGTCTCTACAGCGTACGTCATGATAGGTCGCACGCATTTTTTATAGATTCTGATCTTGTTGTCGATACGCATATGCTTGTTCTTCCAGACCAGATTCTTCAGGCATCCTGACACGGCAGAGGCTTTACTGACTTGTTCACGTACTTCGGTATAAAGGTCACTTTGGCTGCAGATCTCCACTCCCAAACACCTGAAACTCATCACTTGCTCCACAGTAATATCATCAACAGTCAGCTTTCAACTTGTAGGTTGCCTAGATATAGTGATACGTTTTGTTTTGTTGACTGATATAGCCATATTTAGCCTTTGTGATACTGTGTGGAATTTGTACAACATTGTTTGCAGGTCATCTTTAGTCAATGAGCTTAAAAAAAAAAGTCACCAACGATTTCCGTCCCCAATTTTCCGACAAATGATTTTTTTAACAAACAACTCATAGTGAACCATGAATTATTAAGAAGAGTCAGCTCACTTTGCTGAGCGGAACCGTTCAGCTCAGATCCCTTAAAGAGCTCACTAAAAAGAGTCGACTCTTTTGCAATAATTTATGATTCACCCAGCGGATCATTGAGCTACCGCTCTTTTTTTATGAATCATCGCTCACTCGCTCACCAAAGTGAGTCGACTCTTTGAGTTAACTCGTGAGCGTCTCGCACATCCCTAGCTTGCACGGAATAAGAGCGGATTGCTTACAAGACGCTTTGCTTAAATATTCATACAACTAACTGTTATTATTAAGCCTCGATCACAGGTAATCAAAAATATTAACAAAATGCTATCAATTTACAATTAGTGAAGTGTTATTATTAATGTTTAGGTATACCCATAATAAAAAAATACACATTAACCTACATATCAAATATATCTTGCTCAATATATTCAAACGCATTCTGCCAGCGGTTGAAAACATTTATTAATGTCATATAACAAGACATTTTAACCGATTCAATCCATGCATTTTATCACCATCAAACCACAAACATAGTTATATTTAAATGACATAATTGTCGGAAATTATCTCTTCAACGCTGCTGCCTTAATGATGCACCTATAAGTAATGCAACAGAGATAGAAGTCGGAAGTTGGCCTTGAACGAATGAATTACTTTTACTTTTAGGTTATTGTTCACATTTCTGAACATGCTTTGTTCATTATTTAGACGGAATCGCATCGCATACCTTTGCCTGTTCTCAGAATTAAATTATAATACTATTTTTTTTAATTAAACACAAAAACAACAACAAACCTTCACGCCGTTTATCCGAAAGAAGAGAGAATGGAAAAGAGAATAGACCGCCACACTTCTCTATCCTGACACACCTCTCTAGATTCCTCCGAATTCATACAGCGATTCATAAACGCACGTCGATTCTTTCGACTTCTTACATGGCCGAAATTTAAAATTTCATTGATTTGATCATGCCACATTTTCCTCAGTCCTCTTCTATTTCTAGTCCTGTTTGCGTCATTTACATAGACTTTCTCATTCATTCTTTCCATGTGTCCAAACCATCTTTCTTTCCATGTGTTCAAAACACTTTCATTCTCACTGTCTTCACTTCTTATTTGCATTTGACACTCTTCACCGTACTCCATTCGCATCGTCAACGTACACTTTCTTAACCATGTGACCCAACCAACACAGTTATCCTTTCATAATGTTATTCATAATACTTTCTTCCGCTCTAGATTCCTTCCTAATCAGCATTTGAAATTCTGTTATACATCGTTTTATCACACATACGTTTTATCACTCGTACGTCTGAGGAATCTCTTCTCTACCGCGTTTATTCTGTTCTCATCCTTCTTCTGCTAGTTCCGTGCTTCGCTTCCATACATAAGTGTTGGAACGAAAACACTATTGTGAACGGCCATTATTGCTTTCAATGATAAATTTAATTTAAATCATAGCGTAATAAAAACCAATTTCTAATCAATCCCCTACGATAAAACACAGTACCTAACCTTCTTAAATCGTTGTTGAATAATATGTTAAAATAAAAATATGTTTTTGTTAAATACGAGTAATATCAATTTCATCTAAATATAGCAACATCGATTTGTAAATCAACTGTTGACTGAAATAAATGAAACGCTATAAACAGTGTTTTACTTACTGTTAAAATTTATAACACTTATAATATCACAGTTTATTTTTATTTACTCAGAATGTCGCGACAGCCGTTTCGCCATTTTTGGCATCCGATTTTGGCATCATTAGGTGTTACAAAAAACTGTTATTTATTTTATTTCACTGCAAGTTCATCAGTTATGAGAAGGATTAATTTGGATATACGATCCGAACTCCTTGATTTTCCGATAAGTCTGTTATCCATAAATGGACTGCCTTCCGATTATTACTTTTCATTAACTTTAATCCATTAATTATGAACATTACGGCAACGTCCTTCAGCAATAAATTTTCCCGCATATTTATTCACATTCAACGAATACCTTCAAGAGATCGTATAAAGCATTGATGTAATATGCACCGCGCACCGGGTGGACAAAAACACATCAGACTAGTTTTCTGTAACCTTCAGGCGTAACTTTGAAAGCTCGAGTAATAATAAGATTCATGTTGCCGATGCGTTCTTTTTCTTCTTTTATTTAACTTTAAGGTTGTTGGATAATTTTCAAGGCGAGACAGAAAGAATGTGGATCCTTATAATAGGTTATTATTTCTTTAAAATCTTTTTGTATCCACTTCCTATCTTGATTCTTTTAATACGTTTTACGATTTTATAGAAATGACCTCGGTTGAATGTGTAGCACGTTTTTTCTATAAAAAAATCCTGAGATGATCTCGTAAGTTTATTTGAAGCGTGTTAATTGATAGAGAACTGTGAAGAAAGTTAACGATAGAAATGTATATTGATAATGAGTTTGAGAAAACAGATTTAAGTGATTCTCTAATTCAATGTAATCTTATTGTATATGGGAGAGAGTTTTTAAATAGATTTAAACTGTCAAGAATTGTCTTTTATGAAGACCGTGCGATAGAAAAGATATCTTGCATAAAACTTTGTGTGCGAGACCAATATTCAGATAAGGACTGAGAGCCTTTGTGAACTCCGACATTTTGGAGAGTCTCTTGGAGAGAGTCCATATTTTAGAAATTAAATTTTTAAATGATTTATATTTCTTATTTCTTAACATATTCTTCTTTCTTCTATATTCGCCATAATTTTGTGTTGTAGATGTTTAATGATTCTTTTCTTGATTTATTTATTTTGTTGTAAGTTACTTGGACCCCAATAAAAACTTTAACTACTATTATTTTTAATTTATTCATAATATTTGTTATAACAAAAGCATGAACGTTCCGAAATAAATCATTTTAATATCTGTCAAAACTGACCACATTTGTGAATTTTTAAAATAATGTTTTTAATATTTATATTTATATAATATCACTGATGAAGGACTGGTGTGTCCGAAATATGTTTGGTGTTTATTTTTTTTTAATGTAAAGTGAATGTTGTATACTAAGTATATAAAAAAAACATTATATTGTAGATCTTGTGATCCGTTTATGTAGGATACTAAATTTCTTCCTGTGATGAAGACGACCAGCCTTCTCTCCACCTCTTTGATGGTCGTCCTGGTAGTCGACGGCCCTCTGCAGTCTCGAGAATCACGATCTTAGGAATTCTCGCTGGATCTATCCTCACGATGTGGTCCCTCCAGAATCATCTTCTTTGCCTACTCCATCTCACTATGTCTTTGAATCTCTTCGTTGGAAATCCTGTCTCTAAGGGTTCTACCCACGATAGGACCCAATGTTTTCATTTTTGCTACACTTATCTCTATGATAGTGTCCTCTCTTACTTCGATTCCCCAGTTCATTACTAAGCATATTGATTGCTTTAAAAATAAAAATATTTCAAAACATAATTTACTGTGAACATTATTTTTATTTTTCATTTAGGGGAAAAAACTTTAGACACACATTATTAGAGTTAATTGATCATACTAGTATTAATAAATTAATTTTAATAATACAATTTTTGATATTTTTTCCTTTATTAGATTTTTATACACCATATGCATTAGTGATCTCATTGCTTCGGCACTCAAACCTTCAATTTATTTTCATAGTCTCACATCTTTACTTAAGGGCTAGCATTCAAACGTTTTGTTTCTTTGTCTTTAATTACGCGACAGATATAGAATATAGAAAAGTGAATATACACAAAAATATCGAATATAGTTCAAGCAAGTACCTACCCAATTGTAAGAAATATGAAAGTTTTAGTTCTATGCAGTTATTGATTTATAATTTTGTTTACATTGATAAGATAAACAGATATGATTCCAATTAAAATCATTCTGTATTGTCAGTTAAAAGATTTTTATCTCGCATTCGGTAGCCAAAGTGTACAAAATTTATTGTTGTTATTAATTTTAGAATCTGTGATAATGCAGCATAGTAACTTAGTTCGATTTTTTCAATTTTTAAAGCTTAGTTTTGCTATTTACAATAAAAGAAGTTTTAAACAATATTGAACTTATATATTATTTATTTATATAGGGATAGGGTAGATCTTATAAAAAATATATATAATAGAAGATCAGTGTTATACATTTTATAATTTTCTAGGCTGATGTGTTTTCCAAAGAGTTGCTCCTCCTAGTAGATTCCCAGCTATCTTCTATATTTAAAATGGTCTTCCACGTGGACGATTCCCGTGAGGCTGATTATGTAGTGCAATATAGAAGAATCTGGTGGTGGTGTAGTGCAATACAGAGGAATCCATTCTTTGGACATGATCGTACCAGTCCCTCTGTTTATCTGTTTCTATAATATATTACATTATCCTCAGTCTCGCATAGCTCTCTAATTCTGGTCTTATGCGTCTTTATAGTTTTGTCTGCATCCATCCTCAGTGTCATCATCTTGGACGTCCTCAATACTTGTTTAGTCCTGAATATGTCTGCCCTTTATTTATATCACGCATGCTTTACAAATTCACATCTTACTTTCAATAGCCATTCCTTTGTTTTTCCATATTGTGGATTTTAGAGCTCCAGAGATTGCATTGTTGAATTGGACTTGTGTTTCTTCACGCAGATCAGTTCGTCCAACCAGGTATATTCCTAGATATCTGAAGGTTCTGTCCTATTTTAAAGGTTCTTTCTCTACAGTCAGGTTTTTGATGTTTTAAAGAAGGTCATATATTTCGGCTTTTCGATAGAAATTGTCATGTTATATTTTTTACAGGCGTTAAGTAGTCTGTCTAGCATTTTTTGTGTGTCATTATTCTTCTCAGTTATTTATTAGTTAACCATTTCCTTTTCAATCATATATCCTAGTTGTAGCGATTGAATTGGTCCAATCCATCCTAAACTACGGTTTAACAGGGTGGGGAGGAACTGCAATAACTACACTAAACCCAGTCATTGTAGCCCAAAAGACAATAATTAGAGTGATTAACAAAAAAACATATCGATTCCCCTCAGACCAACTATACGATGAATTTCAAGTACCGGACATAATACAACTCTATATAAGAAATTTAGTCATGCACTACCACAAGGACACCGACAGACACTTAAAAACACAAAAAAACGTACAACACACGCAACAAACATAACCATTTTGTACCAAAAACTAAAACTTCTTATGCGCAAAGACATTTCTACTATCTTGGACCCAAACTCTATAACATAATTAACAAAACTATAAACGACCCACAAAAAATGACCATGCACAATTACAAAAAACATGTAACTACGGAGACATTAAAAAAAGGACGGCTTGAATGTAGTATAATTTAAAAAAATAAGTAAATAGTTTAAATAGTGTTTAAATAGTGTTATATAATATATAAGTCAATTAATTTTATGTTATACACTTTAGAATATGTGTTGCTTCCCTTAACTGCTCCCTAAATTTGTAAATTATATTATATATTGAAATTATATAGAGTACTAGGAATGCCTCCGTAGAACGGGTTACCCCAGTTGGGAGGTATTAAAACCATGTACTTGGTAAATGATCAATAAATAAATCTCTTCTATAAGTTCGCCCATTACCAACTTGAACAAAAATGGGCTTATAAAGTCCTCTTGACGTATTTATGTCAGTACTGAAATTATTTGAGTTAATTCATTATTACATCTAATTCTGGTGTTTTTACAATTTTCATGTCTGAAATGTTAAAACATGTATAATATACTTTGATTTTTTAACCTCATGAGTAGTAAGATATTAATAATATTTTGAAATATCATTTGTTTAGTGGTCTAATCAATTTATGTTGTTGGTCGTCTAAATCCTGACGTAATCTTGAAATATTCTAGATATTAACTTTGTGCCCCACGCATGGGACTATATGTTATCTAACTCGGTATATTTATTTATGGCCAGCACCCCACGGTTGGGGCGTTACGTACGGAGAGATTAAAACAAATTATTTATGATGTGTGTCTATTCTTATCAAGCCAATTTTGTTAATATCTATCTCGCGTTACGGCAATACGCATCCAATATATCTGATTACGTTGGTATGGAGTAAGTTAAGAAATATCTAAGTCCCTGATGGCGGTGGGCGTGCGGCTTAGAGTATATAACATTAATTCATATTATTTGCAATAGATATAACTTTAAGTATTTAAAAATCTATTGAGAACGCCAGGATAGCTCCCATTAACGAACGGCGGTTGCTCAACAACAAGCGATCGTAATAAATCGAACTAATGAACTAGCGGAGTCCTTAACGTTGATGTATTTATAAAATCTGTGTTAATGACTTGGTATTGTAAATTCTATGCGAGGCAGTATATGGACCTGTTTGCTAATATGTAATAAAATTTTGTACAACATTTCAGTTTCGCGCTAATGCACTGGTTCATTAAAAAATATCAATGAATGTCATTTATGTCGTCATTGCCAACGTCAATAAAATAACACAAAATAGACTTGCTATTAGTTAAGGGGTTAGGTGGGTTTCAGAGGTTCAAAAAAATTGTATTTTTACTATTTTTTTTTAAATATATACAATCATATATTTTATTTTAAAAATTCAGCATATCAAAGATACATATTTAAACAGTATTTTGTGAAAATTTTATTTAAAAATTCCGGATACTCAGCCGTTGGTACCTCATCTCCCTTGACGTCTCAAAAAAAAATGCTCTTGCCGTGGACAACATAACTCATTATTGGTTCATCTAAAATAAAAAAACCAAAAATATTTCGTTAGTACATGGATAAATCTCGTTATTGAACGAAGGAAAAAAATTAAATTAAAATTTGAATTTTTGACGGACTTTGAACAAAAAAAACACATTTTTTGGACACATTTTCGCCATGTATTGGCTTGAAGAAAATAGTTGTAATAAAAATAATAAAAAATCCTTCGTTCAATAACTAGATAATGTTATTTCAAAGATGTGTGCAAAATTTGAATAAAATCGCTTTATAACTTTTCGAGAAATCGTGTCCACCGACTTAAAAAATTGAGTTTTGAGATAAACGCGTTTTACCTGCGAAGCGCTGTACTGACGTGGCCTGATGGGCGGAACTTCCGAAGGGTCTATCTCTTAGAATTTTACTCGGATCGATTTGAAATTTAAGGAGAATATTTTAAACATATTGTACTATCTAATAAGATAAAAAAAAATAATCGATTTTTTTTAATTTTCAAACCCACTTAACCCCTTAAGTACTTGATATATGTATAAAACCGAAACACCGGCTTTGAAAATAAAGTATTAAATGTGGCTGAAATAAAATTTAATGTCAATTAAATAACACAAAATAAACTTGCTATTAGTTAAGTACTTGATATAAGTATAAAACCAAAACACCGGCTTTGAAAATAAAGTATGAAATGTGGCTGAAATAAAATGTATCTTAATATGTATAATACGTACGAATTTTCTTCTTCTTGGCGATGAGTTTCAAATCAAATCAAATCAAATCAGTTTATTAGTTAACTCAAAATACATTACAACGCATTATTTCGCAACCCATCACACCGCGTCTTCCGCGAGGGCGAAAAGAAAAGGACGGAGTGCCGCATCGGTCAAAGTGTGGCAGTCATTTCTTTCTGCCTACCCCTTCGGGGAGACGGCGTGATGTTTAGTTAGTTAGTTAGTTAGTATTTTCTTCTTCTTCTTAGTTGAGATCGTATGACCTGTTTGTGACGGTGAACTGTCCTGGAATGATGACGTCCAGCTATTCCTCGACATCTTCTCGTCTTTTTGATTTTTGCATTTCTTGTATCCTCGATGTGATCCACATCTCTTCAAAATCACCTCCCCAAAAGCACCTTCTGCTTCTTCCCCACCTCGTTTTTTTAAAGCGTTTATTTGCGAACATATTTCGACTTTCTAAAGCAATTATCATATGCAAACGTGATTTTTTTCATTTTTTTTTATAAAATGTATTTAGAAAAACTTCTCTCATAGGGAGTTCTAGGTGTTATTACTATAGTAACAATACCCTTGCTCTAGAGTAATAAGAAAGTAGATGTGCGAAGTACTGATGTGATTTAAAATTTTCATTCATAGCATCAATGTCACTTTACGTAATGTATCTCAGGAACGATCTCATGACCAAATTAATCAATTACTAAAAGGCAGCCACATTCAAAGTCGGAATAATCGACGTGGATGCATGGTACCATGTATGAATGTAGAGGAAGCCCGAGAAGTCTGCCAGGATAGAGCATTGTGGCGATCCATCCTCTCTGCCTACGCCTCCGGGGAAATGGTGTGATGGTTAGTTAGTTTTATCTCAGGAACGTTTTGATATGTAACATTGGTATATTAAAAGCTACAATATTATTTGAATGTAACAAAATATAAATACCATGAGATCAAATTAATTTCATTTTAAAGATCGGTGTTAGAAGTCGGAAGAATCGACGTGCGTATATCACTCGTTGCATTAATGTGGAGGATGTTAAAGAGGTGTATCAGGAAGTGTAGCGGTACATTCTCTCTGTTTATCCCTCCGGAGAAATAGCATGATGGTTTGTCATTGTTATATGAGATCCCAGAAAAATCATCAAAGAGTTAAGAGAGATAATTAATTTAATTATATTTTTAACGGTTTTATTAATTTGTTTTTGAATGTCTACAATGTCATTTTACCAATTTTACACATTATATATAATCTTAATAAATGGCTCTAGTGTAGATTGACCTAAAAAAAAGTGAAATGTTTCTAAACATAGTAGCAATATCTCTTCTCTGGTTTCAATCCTGGGATTGGTTTGCAGCAATTTCCTCCATTATTCTCTTCCATTTTTCCCTGTCTTGTGCGGCTCTTTTGAAATCTGCATATGATGAGCAGCGTACGTCCACCAACAGGTCCTCCAGGTACTCTCGGCGTGGGCGTCCCCTAGAGTTTGTCCCCTCGATCAATATATGTTTCAAAAATTTGTCAGACGTGGTGGCCGTAAGAAGTGCGAAATGGGGAATGTTGTTAACATAAAGCGATCGCTTAACCCAACCAATGACAGGTAAACGCCTCGACCACCTCGAACGCCTAAACGACGCCTCGACCACCATATTCTGTTTCCAAAAACAATTTGCATCTTCGTCTCTATTGAGATACAATTAATCCTTAAAAAAAAATATTAATGTTATATAGAAAGACATGAATTCATTGTTGTAAGAAAAGATGTAAGTGATTTCAGTGAATATCCTGAAATTGACAGATGAAGGTCGATATGGTAAAAAAAAAACATATATTTATATACATGTTCATAGGCAAGGAAAAACAGAAATCTTATCAGCTCTATTCTAGTCACGAAAGTGGAGCTACGATTTAAGATTAAAGCATTATGGCGTATACGTGTTAATTATTCCGGATATTTTATTCCGTCTTATAAGATCATATCGTGTAAAATGTTCATGACAATATTCGAGAAAACTTCTGAAGGGTAGTTCAAGGTTAATTGTGATCTGCAGACTCCAGGCTTGATAAATTACATTGTTATCTCGTGAGTGAGAATAAATCTAACAGTGGTGGTCCAACTATATTAATCTAAATAATATTAAAATGTTTTTCGGGTCTTGGGTATATGCGTGTAACTCGTATTTTTCGACCGACGTTTCGAAGATTGTTGCAGTCTCCATCTTACGCAGAGTAGTTATGTAATATTACTACCATATAACTACCCTAAAGATGGAGACTATGACGATCTCCGAAACTTCGGTCTAAAAGGACAAGTTACAAGGATTTACACAAGATCTAAAAAACATATTGCTACCAATCTTCAAAATCTACAATTATATAAAAACCCTATTTTTGCACATATGCTAGATTATTATTATTATTATTATTATTTTCTTGAATAACTATAGCGCGAGCCAAATCGATGTAAAAGTTATACCAATCAATTTTATTGATTCTCATGACATGTGATAGATAGCTAATCAATCGCCATTTTACTGTCACGTGAATTTTTCACCAAACCATAGACAGTGTGAGAATCACACTGTCTTTGATCTAGTGGATTTTTTTTACTAAATTGAAAAAATAACAATACCGTTCATTAGTCGTAATAACGAATAATTAAGTTACGAATTTTTTCATAGATCTGAACGAATTTTGATACCAAATCTGTTAATCAAGATTATTAAAAAATATATATTTGTTCATTATAACGAATCTGAAGATGACCACATTTAAGAAGTCAGTCCCTTGATTCCAACTGTCAAGAAGGAAGTGAACGGCCCTTGGCGACATGGTGGTAATCAATTGAGGCCACGCTTAAGAAATGTAGACTTAACAGGAAGTTGAGTCAAGACAGAGCATCCTAGAGAAATCATGTCAGAAGGGCCGACCCAACATATTTTATTTATTTATTTATTTATTAAGGGTAACATACAGCGATATCAATAACATATACTTGTATATAATAAAATATTTAGAATTATTAAAGTAAGGCCAATTACATGCTACCACAAATATAAAACAATAGTTAACAAATATTTGTGAAATGTATACTTATATTTGTATACGAATCCTGGATTTTCACCTGTGGGTGGTTAATTTAAATTATTAATTATATCTCAATAGAGACGAAGAAACAAACTGGAAACTGAATATGGATGATCAAGGTGTTTACAGGACTTATGACCTGTCATTGGTTGGGTTAAGCGCACGCTTTTATGTAATTACAACATTCCCCATTCCACCATTGTTATTATGATCATGTATGATACATTTTTTTTGGAAGTTGTATATATACTCCAAATCCATACATATCTTCACGTGGCAGTTCCAGTTAGCCATCTATGTAGATTTGATTGTACTAATTATTTTTTTAAGATTAATCTATACAATCCATCCACTAACGCCATCTATGAAGAATGATTGTTTAGCATTTAGCAAACTACTTTATTAACACAATGCGAAGAGGCTACCGCCTCCTAGTGCACTGTTTAGAAGTCGCCTGGAGTATATATAAGTATACATTTCGCAGATATAAGTATACATTTCACAAATATTTGTAAATATTCTGGTCAATTATTTGGCGTATAAAATAGGAGTGGATACTCCAGGCGACTTCTAAACAGTGCACTAGGAGGCGGTAGCCTCTTCGCATTGTGTTAATAAAGTAGTTTGCTAAATGCTAAACAATCATTCTTCATAGATGGCGTTAGTGGATGGATTGTATAGATTAATCTTAAAAAATTAATTAGTACAATCAAATCTACATAGATGGCTAACTGGAACTGCCACGTGAAAATATGTATGGATTTGGAGTATATATACAACTTCCAAAAAATGTATCATACATGATCATAACAATGGTGGAATGGGGAATGTTGTAATTACATAAAGCGTGCGCTTAACCCAACCAATGACAGGTCATAAGTCCTGTAAACACCTTGATCATCCATATTCAGTTTCCAGTTTGTTTCTTCGTCTCTATTGAGATATAATTAACAATAGTTAACAGTTAACAAATGACTATGTGAAATGAAAGCTAGACATAATATTTAAGAGTTAAAATACTAATTGTACTTGAAATAAAAAATTAAATCAAGATACATAAAAAAAAATTATATATTATAATATCATGTTACATCGTGGTCACATCCACGCCGAAATGTTGCTCCGATAATTTATTTTAAATTTCGCTCGTTCAAATGGAAAACATCAATGTCTCCAAAATGCTTATTATAGTTGTCACATATTCGATACAATGCCGCGCTCTGAGCGTAGTTAGTGCGATAAACAGTTAGATGGAAAACTTGGCTCGCGGTGTGTCTCGTGCGAGAGGGGGTATTGAGTGACAATTTGCTGAGAAGCTCAGAATTGTCAATTTTAAAGTGAATTATTTTATGAAGCAACATCTTATCATGAAGAGTACGTCTATTTTCAAGAGAGTTCAAGTATTATATTTTAAAAAAAACTGTGTGTAATTAACACGAATGAATATGACTATTTTCTAGAAATTGTATTTTATTTCATGGCAATAACTGGAAGAGCCTCGGTGGGACGTACCCTGCTGGAAAGTATGCATATATACAATGCCGTGAAAAACCACCTTGCATGACTCCATGTCTCCAGTAAGTACGACTCCATGACATCCTAGAGTGACCCTAACTCACATTGTGATCTCTGACCTTGCCATCAGGGTTATAGCAGACAGGGAGAGGGCGTATAATATATTTTCGGCGCCACAAGAAACGTGGGAAAATAAGCTCTGCAAACTCCCCGGAGAAGGCAACGGGAAATAACTCCAGTAACATTTTTTACTAAATCATTGTGGCCTGAAAGCATTCACCAAAGTGATCGCCAACGTTATGGGTACCTGACACGTTACTATCAGGGAAAAAGAAAGACTTGTTTCGCATTGCAAAGGCATTATTCATTTGTTAACATACCATTTCCGTAAAAGATATACAATGATATAAAACTCCGTAATAAACAATTAATACGAATAAAAACGTATGTTATCTAGAAGTTTCATTATATTTTACGTTCTTCTGAGGCAATATCAAAAGAGGCGACACATGTTATTCATATAAAATATAATAAAACTTCAAGAAAACAGACGCTTTCATTCGTATTAATTATATAAAAAAGTTTCTAGAAAACTGACGCTACTATCGTATTAATTATTTAATAGAGTATTTTACATTATTCTTCAAGAAACAATAAATATATATTTTTTGTAAATAGCTTTCAAATACTGTATTTTTTACCAATCTCTAATGCGAATTTTAATAAATAATCACAATGCAAGCCTATTTTATCAATTGTCTATGCAACGCTGTTATTATTTTTTTGTTATTGTTGTTTGTCAGTATACTGAAAATATTCTTCGTATATACTATATAGTCAATATTATGTAGGATTTTGTCTATATTCACTCTAACATAATTTCAGAATAACGAAGAAATCGTTTCGTTGTCTTGGATTTCACTTAAATAGGATTTGTCAAGAAAAATATTTTTACATCGATTCCTTTTACTTTAAAAACTTCACATTCGGCCACTGGTTCACGATATTCTATATGCACACGTTTACTATATATTGTGTTTTAAATTAATTGTGCTTACCCCCTCGGCGACAAAACCACATTCACTTTCGTCTGAACGTTGCAAAAACGCGGACATTCCTGTTGAACTGTCAAAAGGGTTCCGTGATCAATTTATTATTCTCAATTATGCATGCAATAAATAAAAGAAAAAAATAATCCGCCATACAGTTTTACCACGAAAAAAATTTTTGCATTAAAAAAAAGAACGTATAGAAGTAATTTAAATTATTTATTTAAATTATTTCCGCTATTCGATACATTTTTAAATTCTTAACCATTGGCGAATGTTTTTTTAAATATTTTTGATAAGGACATTTCATTTACAATCGACAAAGCGAATTAATTACTTTTACTTCGAACACGTGTTCCTTGCATTTATAAGATAGTAATTTGTCCCCTAGACCGTGTTCACAACCCGGATATTGATTAAAAATACTAATTAAATATTTCACGAACTTACTTTTAAATTTGACAACGGTATTCGGAAATCAATTCCAATGTCTCTGCCAATAAATCAACTTATTTGAATATAGAATCACGAATTTTTTATAAAGTTTTACTATTGTTTGTAAAAAAAAATATATAAATATTTTTACTAACAACCATCACGCCATTTTGCCAAAAGGGTAGACAGAAAGAATGGATCACCACACTGTTATTTCCTGACAAACTTTACTCGCATCATACATCGTACCATGCACTCGCGTCGATTACTGTGATTCCTCACATGTTTCGACATATAAAATAAGTTTGATTTAATCATGCCGTGTTTTCCTCGGCCTCTCTCTATTCCTTGCTTAATTTACATCGTTGACGTATGCATTTTATAATGCATAAACAAAGAGTAAGATATCATGATCCTAAAAAAAAATCGTATACATTCTTTATCAAAATATCTTCATTCATTATTTTCATGTTTCCAAACTATTTTAATGAACCTTTCATTATTTTGCGCACTGCGCTCACCACTTATATCTGCATTTACTACACGTTCATCTAAGAGATCTCATTTCCACTGTATTTGATGTAGTTTCATCCTACTTTTACCAGTTCCGTACTTCGCTTCCATGGATAAGGGTTGGCACACCATTATGCACTTTTATTTTAGCTTTTTAGATAATCTTTTAATTTGAGATGTCGTAAAATAGGACCGGTATGTATAAATTACTATTAAAATGGAATAACTTATTGTTCACCATATATACGAGAATAAATAAAATAAGTTCTAGATAATTACAATAGCATTTAAAAAAAAATAAAACTCGTTATTTTACAAAGGTGCCAAGCGATTTGAATATACGAGCGTGGTTTGTCAGTAACTTTTTGAATAAAAGATATACCTATTTTTCGGCAAATAAACTTTTTATTCTCAACATAGTCTTCTTTTAGCTCAATATATTTTTTTTCTCCGCGGGGGTAGGCAGAGAGAATGGACCACCACAGTGCTTTATCCTGACACACCTCTCTAGTTTCCTCCACATTCATACATACACGTCGATTCTTCCGGCATCTAACATGACTAACCTTTAAAATTTGATTAATTTGGTCATGCCATGTTTTCCTCGGTCTAACTCGACTCCGTAATACATTTACATCGTTAACGTATACTTTTTAAACTATTTTTTCTTCACCCATGCGCTCCATATGTCCGAATAACGCGGCGAACCTTTCATAATTTTGTTCATAATACCTTCTTTCGCTCTAAATTCCTTCCAAATATCAGCATTTGAGATTCTGTAGTACATCGTTCTACCACACATACGTCTTAGGGACCTCATCTCTACCGTATTTATTCTGCTTTCATCCTTCTTCTACCAATTCCATGCTTCGCTTCCATACATAAGGGTTGGGACCAGAATTCCATTATGAACAGGATGAATTTGATAATAAATGTCTGACTTATCAAACCACCGTTAAAGCAGAGAAAATAAGCTAAAACTGTTTTTTGCTCCATATGTCATGTACCACGGGTGGTATCTTTAGGGTGACGTTTGAACTACACTATATTATTCAATCATTACGCACTTTTGCACAGTTATTGGCCTTTATGTTTAAGACCAATTGGCATCAAAAACTCATTTTTGACTTTTTGTATACTTGGCACCATTGTAATGTCCAGCCTTCAATTTGTACGTTAATTTTCTGTATCATCGGTTTTTTTCATTCAATATATTGCATTAGATATTTTATTCTTCAAATTTAAGAACTCTATTATAATCTATAGGCTTTAACAATTGGATATTTATTTACAAAGGGTTAACGTCGAGATCCATTTGAGAGTAAAATTAAAATAACAAAGCTTGAATGATGACCGCAAAGAATCCCATCTAGATTAGATCTCTGAATAAAATACATTTTATCGCCGTCAACGGACGTGTTCAAAATGTCTGAGATGTCAACCAACAGATTATTTTGTTTTTGGCTTAACATCTAAAATAAATTACATAATATATTATACATCTGCGTAGGTAATAGAGTTCAAAAAGTCAACATACTGCAGCATTCTTGAAGCCGTTCCTAAAGTCCAAACTTCTATCCAGAAACAACAACATTATCAAACCAGTGATGACATTCTCATATGGTCGTGGACAATTTTGTTAAATCGCTCTTTACATCATTACAGCGCGAGCCAAATCGATGTTAAGAGTAAAGCTATCATATTGATTCTCGTGACATGTGTTAAGTAGCCAATCTATCGCCATTTTCTATTTTCACGTGAATTCTAAACCAAACCAAAAACAATGTAACAATCACACTGCCATCAGCAGAACCATAGAAGCAACCAAAATATCCGCACGATGACCCAGCAGCCTTTATAACGAGTACCGATTGGCCCCATATGTCGAGACGGAGAGACCAAAGCAATCAAGGCTCTATACGCGTCAAGACTGACCAAAGTAAGACCTCTAGGAAGGCCTAGACGGTGCCTAATGGATAATGTTCTGGCTGATCTGGCTAGGTTGGACGAATCGGACTGCTGGAAGCAAAAGGCGCAGGATCGAGAAGCTTGGAAGACAATTATCGTGATGGCTAAAACTCTGCATGAGTCTGGGCCGTAAGAATTTAATTGAATTTTATTTATTTTTTATTCTTTCCCTAACATATGTTATTTATGTATCAATTGTGTATTTTATTCTTCTGATGTATTGCTATGTGTGTACGGCGGGACATCAAGGGAGACTAGCGTAGCTTAAATGTGGTCTGGGTCCCCTTGGTTGCAAATATACATATAATTTTTTTTAACGTAAGTCCCGCATGGACGGGGGACGGGCCTAGGGAGTACACGATTGAAGCTGACGAAAGGCGCCACTGCGCCTATTACAACAACTTCGGGTAAGCGGAGGGAGCCCTCTATGGCTCGGCCATATATCCTCTTCTTCTTCTTCTTCTTTTTTTAATAGATCTGACGATCTGTGACACAGAAATCATATCTCGTCGGAAGATGAGATCCAGCTGTCCCTCCATCTCTTAGGCGGTCTTCCAGGTGGGCGGTGTCCGGAAGGGATTTCATAAGCGGCTGTATATGCAAGTCTGTCACCATCCATTCGGGCTACACGGTCCCTCCAGTATCTTCTTCTGGATCTACTCCACTGAACGATATCCTCTATTTCGCAGATTTTTCTTATGTCTGCGTTGCGGATACGATCTCGGAGGATTTTTCCAGTAATTGATCTTAGGACCTTCATCTCCGATGTTCTTAGTAGTCCCTTGGTTCGCACAGTGTCAGCCCGCGTCTCTACAGCGTACGTCATATATCCTCGTGTGTGGTAACTTACCTTTGGAAACGACAATAAGTCGACTAAACCTTAGACCACAATACAAATACAGTATCCTCAATATGTTATTGATACTGATGCATTCAAATCATGGTAAACAAGTTCTTATACTCTACAATTATAATTTGATAATGAGGTTTAAATATGATAATTACCTATCAATCTTATTTTTCGGATAATTTCAATGGCGGCACAGATCTGCATTCCTCCATATCTACAACTTAAATTTTAAATTAATAAATAATAATATTTTTTTATATTTATTAATGTGATTGCTTTGTAATTTGCATCGAAAATTGCACAATTGAGGGCTACACATTACAAAGGTACCAAGTATCAAAAAAGTCAAAAATTATTTTTTGGTCCCAATTGATGATAAACGTAAAGGTCAATAACTGTGCAATAAAGTGCAAAGCGATTGAAAAAAATAGTGTAGTTTAAAGGTTATCCTAAATGTAATTTGTATCAAAAAACAGTATTTTTTCATCTTTTTCTTTGTATAACTGTTAATTCAAAAACTTTGTTTTATATCACAAATTGTATTTATTTTATTTTACGACAGCTGTTTCATCAACCAATGTTGACATCATCAGGTGTCCACATTGGTTGATAAAACAGCTGTCGTAAAGTAAAATAAATACAATTTGTGATATAAAACAAAGTTTTTGAATTAACAGTTATAAAATGTTAAAATATCATAGTGTTTCGGCCAAAACAATGGACTTTTTCTTTGTTTTATGTTTAAACCACTTAGTACCTTTGTAATACCCAGCTTTCAATTATTAAAGCTTAAACTCATACGCAATACAAGCACATAAATAAAATTATACTTAATTAATATCGACTGATTATCATATTGAAAAGCTTGTTTTCTTAATATCGCTTCCGCATCTAAGACAAATGAATTTAAGTACATTCACAATGCGATACATTTTCTTTGTTGAACAGATAATAACATCCGCTTATAGTGCAAAATAATTACTAATTTAATGTTATGCATTGATTTAATAATCTGGTTACTCCAAACAATATACAAAGCAAAAAACTAATGATCTGTATTGATGAAATTTATGATGGATTGCATTCAAGTACTCGTGCAAAAGTCGTGCACTTGTATGAATTAAAATGAATATTATTGTAAGAAAGAAATATCTATTTTCGTTTTAAGCATGCAAGCCAAAATATATTTTTATATTTCTTCTATGTTCGCAATATTTTGTGTTGTAGATGTTTTATTCGTCTTTTTCTTTTTTTTATATACTTTGTATATACAACACTATTAAAATTACATATCAGACATGTTTCGGACAACCAGTCCTTCTTCAGTGATGCATATAATAAAGAAACATATTTAAAATATTAAAGTTGTTTAAAAATATTTTCAATTTCATAATATTTAAAATATGTATATTTATTACTCGTATATGTTTCACTGAAGAAGGACTGGTTGTCCGAAATATACGAGTAATAAATATACATATTTAAAATATTATAAAATTTATAATATTTGTAAACAATTTTATTATATTTTAAATATGCATCTTAATTATATGTATCACTAAAGAAGGACTGGTTGTCCGAAACATGTCTGATATATAATTTTAATAGTGTTGTATATACAAAGTACGAGTATATAAAAAAAGAAAAAGACAAATATATTTTAATATTTTATGGGGATGATATGTTTCGCCTTTTTAAGACATTATTAAATGTAGCGAGAATCAAGCACGTGTATTATTTATATTTCCAAATCTCACTTCATTTGATAATGCCGTGACAAGATGATACATGTCATTCCAATTAAATATAATAAAACTTCTAAAAAACAGACATTTGTCTTTTTATCCTTTGAATAAATTTGGAATCAATGTGACAATAAAAATGGTGATTGACTAGGTACCTACCTATCACATGTCGCGAGAATCAATAGCTAAAAATGTATACTGTATTTGGGTTCAAATAACCTGTTGTATAAACATTGTGGAAATCAACGGGAGACTATCACATTAAAAAGGCCCATGTGACAACTAAAAAATCAGCAAAAATGTTAATAATCTTCAATGTAAACTATTCTCTAGGATCTATGATTAAGAGTTTAAAAAAATGCACATATTATGTACTTCGTTAATTTTGGAACACCATGTGCGTGTCTATACACACTCGAACATATCAATTATTGCACACCAACATATATGATAAATACTTTAATAAATTGAGCATTTATTATGACACATAAATATTTCAATATATCCTGTTCTTTATGTTTGATAGATTTAAGTGATTGGCTTCTAATTAATTATAAGTAGGTAACGTGCAAAACTATTAATATAATCACATATCAAATTTTGTAATGTTCTATTATGTAGAACGAGATGTGTACTCCTTATATTCAATAAACTTGTATTTATCGACATGCGTAATCTACAAAGAAACACATAAATTGAATAAATATGCACACAAATAAAATAAAAACAATTTTAAATCGTACAGCTTAATAGAAATGGCACTGGGCTGGACATAAAATCAGACAGAGCAGTACCCGATGGACATCCAGAATACTTCAATGAAAGCCTTAGATATAGAAAAGGAATGTCGGGGGTCACCTCAAAGATGGACTGACGACATTGCCCGAATACCTGGAATGACCTGGATGCGGAAGGGACAATACAGTGATAAGTGGAGGTAATGGAAGAGGCTTATATCCAACAGTGATGAGAAGAAGGCTAAAGAAGAAGATAAAAAAACAATTAGAATTGTTGTTTTCAAGTCACATTTCATTGATTGATTATGATTCATCAATTAAATATATATTATGATGATCAATTTACGACCCGAAAACCCTTAGCTACCACTAGCGTCCATAACCGATCTTCTTTCAAAGAAGCACTCCACCAAATCACCTTTTCAATAATGTTCCCATCAGATATTAAAGGATGAGCCATCAGAGTTAAATTTCTGTATACCAGATTATCCAAATCTAAGTTCACCTTTCTACTCAAAAGTGGAAAAAAATGTGTTTTAAGTCATGCAAAATCATACTCAGAATGTAACGTCTTAAGTAGGTATATAAAAAATTAATTCATGTACCATAAATTGGAAATATAGATATTGAGAAGCATCATTGCACCACGGAAGACGCAACACTAGATTAAACATAAAAAACCTGAATTTGAAAAATGCACACTTGGATGAATATGATTAAAATACACCTTTTTTACAATTCTTTCTTCTTTTATACTTTCAATGCGGTAAAAAAAACTTTGCTATTACTTTACGTTGGTTTGAACTAAATTTATATTTCGATTCATTTTTTTGTTCTGCTAAACCTACTATATTTGTGGTAGCATGTAATTGGCCCTATTTAATTGTTTGTGTGTTTTTTTTTTAAATATTTGTGATATAATAAAATAAATAATAATAATAAATAAAAAACAACTCATGTTTATTTTTAATAACTGCTTCCACCTTTTGTCATTATTTCGACAGTGGCCGGTTTCGCCAACCTATCTGACATTGACAGACCGGTCGTGGACCAGCTGGTCGCTGTCGAAATAAGACAAAAGTGAAAATACTATTTTATTTCATTATTATTTATAATGAACTTTCATCAAGAGATTTCAGTAAAATCATTCGATTATATCAATCACATTAGATTGTTTACAACGCTTTTTATCTGCGTTTCATTCTATTTTTGAATCGGATTTATGTTTCCTATTATTTTCATTATACATTCGTATTATACTTTATTTATATATGGTATATAACAATATTATTTCGACGTGTGTATATTACGAGTATCATGAGTGGATTAATTAAGGCGTGTCTAGCAAATTGTCAAGTGTCACTTAAGAGAGATTTGTCCTTAACGTTCCGCCAGTATTGTGGTAGTTAACGTTAATAACGTCTAGACAATGATTGCTCTTGAACTTGTCTACTTCCGCAATTCATGGCCAGAAAGCATACACTGTAAGCTTAAAAAAATATATAAATTATAGATGATTGCTCCTATAAACATATATACCTATTTTTAATGTTTAATTTGTACTCTGTTCAGCAAAATAGCAAATTAAAAAAAAAGTGTCGGAATTTACGAATTAAAACACCTTATTCAAATGATTTGTTTTATTATTTAACGCTAATTTATTATAAAATTTTAAATCGTTCTCTAAATGATGAAAAATATATTTATAGCATAAAGTGAGACATTATCCTCAAAGTTTAAAAAAATAAAGGTAGTACTATATCAAAAATAAAATAAAAAACATATACGTGTTTTTTTATTGCATACAACAGGTCGTTTGAACCAAATTACTGTATACAATTTATTTTAGCTATTTATTATATTGATTCTCATGACTAAGATAGGTTGCCAATCTATCGCCATTTTACTGTCACGTGAATTCTACACCAGACCAAAGACAGTGTGACAATCACACTGCCATTGCCGGGAATCGGACCCGGGACCTTCGATATGGAAGTAATAGCTCTTACAACTCTGGCACGAAGGTCGGCTTATTTTGGCGTGTGTTAAATATATCTAAAATAAATAATATATTGGTTGATGCTTACAACTTAAGGAAAACATAGGTACTCTAATATCAACCTATGAAAACAAAATTTGAAATACGTATTTATATCTGTAAATAATATGCTTTTTCAAATAAATTATCAAAATTTAAAAAATGTCTGAAATATATTTTCGTGTAATTTTTGAATAAATTAATCCCGGTTTCGTGAAAACTCAGTTATAAAAAAACGTGCAAAGTTACTTAAAGCTCTATAATAATAATTATATATTGAGAAAAATGTATTGTCTCTAGAAAATCAATTAAATTTTATTATTTTTCTTCTGCGTATCAATTATGAGCTAATTTCGTAGGGATGGGTCTAAATATATTTTCCTCTTGTATTATCCTTGCCATTAAGGTAAACCGACTTTATGCCTTCTATATTCACCTTCGATTTATGTTGTGGATTCGCATTTGAATAAATATAATTATACTTTATATTTTTATAACCCATTATTTTCTTTCCTCTGATATGATTTAGTTGTGACATAACCTTTTTTGATTAATCAATTTTAACCCAAAAAATTTGTGCATCGTAACATGTCTGCGAAAAGGAAAATGGAGTATTGTAAAAACACAAATTGTTTTTCTACTTATTCAAATATTCGACTTCATGTCATTTCCAAGGGCACCGGATGTTATAGTAACACCACACGTGGTGGCACTTTCTTTGCCTCATAAGAGTGACATGTTTTCCCTTGCTATTATACCTGTACAACATAAAGTGAAGGCGAATATAGAAAGTATTATATAAAGTTGGTTTACCATAATGGCAAGGATACAAGATTTTGTAGTAGGGAGTTTAAGGATAGCCTTAAATCTTTTATGTTGATTATTTTTTGTACAAATAATAATGTAAAGGAAGTTTGCCAAGAGATAATGTATGCTTAGGTGTGATTGGAAAACACTTAAGGATGAAAGTGTTGCGGCTCTACTCGTATTTTTAATGAGAACTCGTACGGCGAAATGTATCGATAATAACGAGCTGTTGACACACAACGACACATACAATTTCCGCACAAGTAAACGACCTCATTATGTGTCGTTTAATTGGGAACCGTTGCATTGTTCTCCAGAGAACGGTTTTGTTAAGTCCATCATACACTATCAGTTATCGAAAATCATTTATGTATTCAACTTATTTAATCCCGAGGACGGCAGACAGTAGGGTTGGGCGCCCACAGTTGCGTTGTCCCGACGCGACGGCGCGGCATCCGGAAGAGTGTGGCTTTCACGTTCAGAAAATCCAAGATTAATTATCATATATGAGGCAGTCGAAACAAAAGTGGACTAACCCCATCTACCATAGATTTGAGTAATGGCACATTTTAAAAATAAATTTTACAACAAATACTAATTGTAAAGAAAGATAATTGGTAAAAATGATAAGTTAATTTTAATGTAGATCCGTTTTCGGCCAATTTTTTTTAATTAATACCTATTTTTTGGTAGCTTGGTCCACTATTGCGTTGAAGTGTTATTATGTTTAGTCCATTTTTTTATTAGGACAGAAAAAAAGTGAAATGAAATTAAAGGTATATAGAAAATATATCTATTATAATTTTAATCCCTTTCAGAATCAGACACGTCTATTACATCTGACTGAATATTATTGGTCTTCAAATTGTTATAAAAATGGTATAAAAATTGTTAACAAAATTATGAAAGGATCGCTGCGTTGGTTCGGACATATGGAAGGCATGGATGGAGAAATAATGGTTAAGAAAGTATACGTTAATAATGTAAATGGGGTGCGAAGTCGAGGCAGACCGAGGAAAACATGGCATGACCAAATTAATCAAATTTTAAAGGTTGGTCATGTTAGAAGTCGGAGGAATCGACGTGCATGTATGACTCGTTGTATGTATGTGGAGGAAACTAGAGAGGTTTGCCAGGATAGAGTAGTGTCGCGGTCCATTCTCTCTGCCTACCCCTGCGGGGAAACGGCGTGATGGTTTGTTTGTTTTGAAGTATGACCCATTCCTTCATATACTCGTAGCTATATTACGTAGCTTATACTCCATTTGTTCGGGTTAACTTAGATAGTGAAGTCAGTACAGCATTGAAGTTACTTGAACATTACGTGTTGTCGGTAATACAGATTTCTGTCGATGAACGGCGTACTGTACAATGCGCAGAGCTGCGACAAAAACTAAAATGTGCTCGCGGCTATTCCAGCCAGCGTAAATAGACAAAAGGAGCTCGTAACTTTATTAAGTCATAAAATTATAAAGATAATTACGGTTTTTAATGTGCATGAGCAAAAGCTGTTAAATAAATCACCGTTGTGCGAATTGGTTTTCTATTTTTTGCCACGATCATGCGCATTGTGTTATACGTAGACTGTTCCCCGTGCCTCGAGGTGGTTAATGTATTTCTGGACATTTTAATTATAGTCATAATGCGATACAAATAGAAAATGGTCCTTTCGTAGATAATGTATTGTTTTCCATATTATGCAATTTAGTAATTCCAACAAATTTATCTCGTTGAAATTTTAGAATTCGTTATACTGACATGTATGGTGAACTGGGGTACGGTAATTTTTTATAATTAGAAATGTTCAAGCTGTTGAAATGTTAATTATTTAATTTTATTTAGGTATTACATTACAAAACAAACGTAATGCTTTAAATAATAATGAAAAAACTATTTATTGTTTTTTAAACAAGGATGTGAAAATTCGTATTAAATAATTAATACGAATGAAAACGTATGTTTTCCAGAAGATTTAATATAATTTATAGGAAAGACATGTTTCGTCTGTCTGTCTAAGGCATTATCAATTGTCTGACATTTGATCATTTCTTTGATAGACGAAACATGTCATTCCCATAAATTTTAATAAAATTTCTAGAAAACAAACGTTTTCTTTTGTATAAAATAAAACGATATTTTTTAAATAACTTCTTTCAATTTTGGCTTTATTTCGACATTCGTCGAGACTTGTTTATATTTGCACATTCGTTTTATACTCTCCGCATGGCATTAGGAAATTGTTTTCTAAGTTGATCGGCTTGGGATGTTGTTGCTGTTGTATGGTATAGGGAATTTTACACCATTATTCAAAAAATGATCAATACTTTATGATGTTTTAGGTAATTATTTAATGACCAATAATTAATTTCGACTTTTATGCACGTAGGCTTAACGTATGTGTTACATACTTAATTACAGTACGCCGTAACTAAATTGGTTAATTAACTTTGCGATCTTCACACCACACAATACATTCATCAGCCATAATGGGATCACTCGTACAATACTCTGCCGTACTCTACATACCGCAGATTGCGAAATCAGTTCCCATTATTTCCCAATATTTAATATGATTCATTCAAATAAATTACTTCATTACTATGCGATTATTATTACTGTTAAAGTGGTTGTAATACGTATCTACGCACACACTCGTGTCCATCGTGATCGCATTAGCCATTTGCAAAAACAGCCAATAAACCGCGCAAATTAGACCCATTGAAACTTAATAAAATTTACAATGCACAATGCCAGATGTTTAATTCAATACAATAAAAAACGCAATAGTCCGCAACATTAAATTAAACCATATACATTTCTTCTACATTTGCCTTCACTTTGTGTGGTAAATTAGTTTAAGATTCGTTGCTGTGTAGGTGGTACGCATTACTAGCTTTATGTATCTATATGTAGCTAGTACACATTGCTTATTTTGATATCTCTGTATAGCTAGTACCATTGATAAATGTGATATCTCTGCATAGCTAGTACGCATTGCTAACTGTGATAAATGTATATCTCTATGTAGCTAGTACACATTGCTAACTTTGATATCACTGTAGGTATAGCTAATACGCATTGCTAACGTTGATATAATATGTTTATGTCTATGTCACTAGTACACATTGCTAACATTGATATCTCCGTGTAGCTAGTACACATTGCTAACTGTGATATCTCTGTATAGCTAGTTCGCATTGCTAACTTTGATACATGTATATGTCTATGTAACTAGTACACATTGCTAACTGTGATACCTCTGTATAGCTAGTACGCATTGCTAACTGTGATATCTCTGTATAGCTGGTACGCATTGCTGACTTTGATATATCTGTGTAGCTTGCACTGTCACTGCTCAAGTTAGCTGTTGGAGTTCGCTCTCCTCTCCTTTGTAGGTCTTTCTATTATTTACAAGCAAGCTGCTGGATTTCAGACACTCCCATAAAATATAATAAAATTCATTGAAACATTCATGTTTTCATTCGTATTAATTATTTAACATGGAGTTTAACATCATTGTTCAAGAAACAACAAATATATGTTTAGTAAGTACATAATAAATTGCTATTGGCAACAAATCAGGTATTTTATCGAAAATCGGAGACAAATTACCAATACAATAAAACAATATCGTTCGCAACACACTAGTAGCGCGATTTCAGGTATTTATATGTAAAGAGTTAAGGGTGTGCGACTATCTCAAATACTAGTTTCAATGAGCCTAATTTGATTGTTAAAAAAACAAACATTTAGTCTTGTTTGGTGAAACGATTGTTGTGTTAAGTGAATTATCGCGTTAAACGTTAATTGTATTTAAATTCAAGTTGCCGGTTGCCACTTATGGCCTCAAAACTGTTACTTTGCCCAAATAATTTACCAAAAAACTGCGAACGATCCACAGAGACACGAAATACCCATTTTACAAATAAGCCTAAGATACAGAGACAGAAACGATACGATAAAAAAAAATCATAGACATCATCTACCGTGTAGCGACTCTAAAATGACAATAGGCTGGTCACTTAGCCAGAAGTTAGGACGAAAAACGGACAAAAAGACTGCTGACTTGGAGACCATGGACCGTGCAGGGTGACCGCAACTACGGTGGAAGGATGACCTGAACCGAGTCTACAAAAGACAGAGTGGCGCGTTAGTAAATGCAGAAGACCTTTTGTCCAAGAATGAATGGGAATAGGCTGAAGAAAATATGAAATATAAAGTAAATCTCAGTGTTTCCACACTAACAATGAATTTTGTAACTCAACTTTAATATATCATGACATGCTTTATTTAGGTGACATTTAAACTATCAATTTCGATATTGGTTTAGATAGGTACCTCCTCTAACATTTAAATAAGTAGTCTACACATAATAATTTGTATAACTTTGTGGTTTGGTGGGCAGGTACTTACCATAGCTACGTGGGCTGCCAGATGCACAGAATCGTGTCTTTTCGTTTGCCACCACAAACTATTGCAAACAACTCATTGAGAACTACCCGCAGCAATTTTCTTTTGCGGTTAACGACTCCTTCTGTCTGCGAGTTCTGACCTGATAACCACAAGGAAATATTTTTCTCGAGAATACAATATGCACCGCCTACTTCGATTTATAAATAATACAATACCTTAATAACGCAAAGGTTTATTGTTAATTAAGGTTGCAAATATCCAGCCGTTCTATCATTAAATGATGTATAATATTAAATCGTGCATGAAATCGACAAAAAACCAAGGTGACTGAGGTGGCTCTGGGGATGGGCGGGCTTAAGTGGCGATGGGCTGGCCAGATCTGTAGGAAAACCGACGGCCGATGGGTGAGACGGGTTCTGGAGTGGAGACCGCGTACAGGATTCCGCAGAGCTGTAGGCCTAGTGACATGTTTCTTAAGAGGAATTGGCCTCCTGCGAAGTCGACTCCCAGCTGTCGATCCATCTCTTTGGTGGTCTGCCCGGGGGTCGTCTACCATGGGGCTGGCCGTGTAACACAATGAAGGGGAGTCTGAATAGATCCATTCTCCTCACGTGTGCATAGCAGTATCTTCTCCTTTGCCTTTCCCACCTAACGACATCCTCGACCTCGCATATCTCCCTTATCCGTGTATTCCTTATCCTCTTTTGCAGTGTCTTGCCAGATATATTTCTGAGCGTCTTCATTTCTGTCACTCTGAGCGCGCTTTGTTGTGATTGTGGTGTCCGCCCTGCACTCAATCCCATATGTCATGATAGGTCGCACACAAGTCTTATAAATTTTCACATTGCTGCCGATCTTCATGTCAGGGTTTTTCCAAATGAAATTTTGTGTTTAATAATAAACTAACTAGCTCACCATCACGCCGTCTCTCCGAAGGGGTGGGCAGAAAGAATGGACCACTACACTATTCTTTCCAAACATACTTCTCTCGCTTCCTCAACATTCGTATACCTTAGAAACATGTTTAATAAAAATATAAAACTCAATTATGTAAAAAAATAGTACTATAGTTTTTAAAAAAATCAAGTTTACATAAAATATTTTCTAACAGATATTTTAACTTATTAATATTTACTTGTTATAAATGTTCTAACTGTTTGTTATGAAATTCTGTTACCCTTGTAGGCGGCAGTGAAAATTTTTGATAACCATTATAAAAATATATATATCTATGCTAATAATATGGAGCATTCAATTCATAAATCTATGGCGCAAGTTTTTCTGTTTAGGTACTTGGATAGCGCAATAAGAAATGAATGAATTTGCAGAATAATCCGAAGTATTGGCCGACATAAGTAGGTGGGTGTGTTTGTGAACTGCGGTACATGAGACGGCATCTTTGAAAGAATCTGTCTTCAGACGATAATCGCAACCAAGGATAATAATTGTAACAGTTATTTCATATACTATTACAACATGTATACCTATACTACTTTGAGGGCGGGAACACTATTGGATTTGAAACACAGTGGAATGCTGTATAAAATATTATAAGCATCACGCAATTTATCTTTCTAATTTCATTATCTGCAGTACTTCTTCGTTTGTGACTCTTTCTGTAATATATATTCTATGATACTCGTATATGAACCTTTCAAATATGTAAAGTTTTTTGGTCATATCTTTTGTCAAGGTCCTTGTTATTAATAAATTAATTATAAATAATATTCAATACAATGGTTGGCTATATCAGAAAAAATACAATAGTATGTTTGGTGTAAGTTTGTTTGTGATTGTTGATACGTGATTTAAATGTTCGTCCTGTTTTGCCTATGTAAAAAGCGTCAAAATCTTTACATTTAATTTTGTAAACACCACTTTTCTGCTAAATATCTGTTTTTTGTTTGGAATTTAAAAGGAGTGAGCCAAGGTTGTTTTGTGTGTAAAAGATTGATATTTTTATATTTCAGTGAATAATTAATTTCCAAAGTGTTTTAAAAATAATTGAATTTTTTTTTCACTATTTTAGTTTTTCAACCACTTTTTTTGTTTGTTAAAATCATCCGGTTTCGCTCCCGCCGGAGCTTTATCAGGGTTATAAAATAAATCGCGTGAAACCGGTTGGTTTTAACAAAAAAATTAACTGGTGTAAAAATTAGTCAATATTTTGTTTAAAAATGCCACACCAAAAATGTAGTTTTTCATTCGTAAGTATAATATTAGTTCCTTACATATGAAATTGGCGTTTTGCCGTACTGGCAACTTTGATCTCAAATATCTTCTCTTTGGTTAGGAATTCCAAATTCAAATTTATACAGCTATTTACTCAAGTATTTGTGTTTCGAAAATAATAATTCATTTGTTTTTTCCTCAATTGTTTTTTTTCTTTGAGTCACTCAGTTTACAAAATGGAAAACTTGAAATATCGCGTTATTTACGAGTACGAGTTCCACCGTGGCACCAGTGCTGCAGAAACGGCTCGAAGGGTTAATAATGTGTATGGCGACGGTGCCGCAATAGAAAACACAGTGCGTTTTCGTTCTGGAAATTTCGACCTGCAGAACAAGCCCCGTGGACGGCCGGAGACCAAAGTTGATAATGAAGAATTGAAGGCTATTGTGGAAGCGGATCCATCGCAAACCACGTCCCAGTTAGCTGCAGGCTGCGTTGTTAGTGATAAAACTGTTTTAATCCACTTGAAGCAAATTGGGAAGGTGAAAAAGCTTGAAAGGTGGGTACCTCACGAATTGAGTGAAGCAAATCAACAAACGCGCGTTGACTGCTGCGTTGCATTTCTTAACCGGCACAATAATGAAGAGATTTTGAATCGAATCATTACCTGCGATGAAAAGTGGATCCTGTATGATAATCGGAAGCGCTCATCGCAATGGCTGAACCCTGCCGAACCAGCCAAACCATGCCCCAAGCGAAAATTGACTCCAAAAAAGTTACTTGTGAGCGTTTGGTGGACTAGTGCTGGTGTCGTTCACTACAGCTTTCTTAAATCTGGCCAGACAATTACGGCAGATTTCTATTACTATTTACTAACAGATTACTATTTTTTCGAAATTTGGATAACTTCTTGCAAGGGAAAAAATTCAACTCCGATGGGGCAGTCCAAACCGACTTCAAAGATTTTATTGATTCCCGTCCAAATGTTTTTTTTAGTAAAGGGATCGACGAACTACCTATGAGATGGCAAAAGTGCATAGATAGCAATGGTTCATACTTTGATTAAATAAATATATTATATTTAAAAAAATCAACTTTATGTTTTTCCCATACAAAACGCCAATTTCATATGTAAGGACCTAAAATTATTATACAAATTAATTATAATATATTATTACTAATTATAATAACATTTTTTCCTTATTAAAAACGACCTAAAGAAAGAAATATAACAAAAAGAAACATTTTGTTCTATTTTGATCGTGCTTATATGTTTGAAATCCAAGTATAGGTACGCAGTTTAACACAAAAAGAAGCAAATTTTGCTTTACCGAAAACCCAAAAAAAAAAATTACGTTTCCGGCATACAATGTGTTAAATATATATAACCTCTATTCAAAACATGCGATTTATTATACTATTTCATATATCCGATAATGGTATACCTACTGATCATCTGTAGAGTGAGTGATCATTCTTAAGACACTATTCTTTCGGCTTTCGTCCTTCATCGAACGAACACATACATATAGTACATCTCATAGTCTATTCATTAATTGAAATCAAACGATTTTACAATAAATTCACGTGACCTGACTAGACTGGAGATACTTATCGAATCACGTGAACCGACGTCATAGATAATGTCGTGCCCATAAAATCATGACCCAGTAAACAGCCTCTATAATAAAACATTTGTTTTCACAACAAACCTAAAAAGTATTTAGTATCAGAATTAGGATGTCAAAAAACAGTTCATAAAACATCGATTATAACTTAATTAGAAGTCGACTTCACGAACTCGTGAACCCTGGTGGATTTCAATAAGATTAGTCTATACCTTACTTATTTTAATTCAAATCCTTTTCAAATCAAGTTTGTTCTTTACTGCCCAATAACCAATTGACGAAATGAGTTTTTATTTTATTGAAAATTACGGCGTTGTTGAAGAACCCCATTTTTAAATTGAAAGGAGAAATATTTACTTCATTTAATTTTTTTTTTTTTAATTTAAATATTTTTCAAAGGATGAAAGTAGAATAAATGCAGTAGAAATGAGATCTCTTAGACGAATGTGTGGATAGTCTGTGCATGATAGAGTGTCGAATGAAAATATAAGAAGGGAATGCGGTACGAATGATAGTGTTATGAACATAATAATGAAAGGATCATTGTGATGGTTTGATACATGGAAAGAATGAATGAAGAAAGAATGGTAAAAAAAATATATGTTAACGATGTAAATGGGACTAGAAACAAAAGATGACCGAGGAAAACGTGGCACGACGTGCGTGCATGACACGATGTATGCATGTAGAGAAGCTTTCCGGACGAAGAGCGCCCTTAAAGTGAATCTCTCAGAAAAATGGCGCTATTCAACGAGAGGAGATGAGACATTCACTTGGGTGTTCATTTCTTTCGACTGTATACACAACTCAGAAATCCTGAGTGATGTAGGTCTGTTCATCCCTAATAATTATCTTCGACAAAGGGGCCATAGATTGTTTTATCTACCACGATGCAGAACCAACCTGCCAATGGTTATGCCGGTAGGTAGAGCAATATCTTTGCTTAATCGTATCACCTCGGAGTTTGACATATTTTGTGATAGTTTGGCTCATCTGAGGGAAGTACTATCTTTATTATAATTGTTTGGTATATTTATTTTATTAATTTGTCATGCATCTTATGTTTCTCGCTCTTTTTATTAATCTATTATGTATTACTTATTATTATGCATCTCTAACTTGTATCCTTAGTGTATTGGAAAAATAATTCTGTAATGCTTTAGATATGTGTAAAATAAATAAATGAAAATAAATTAAATGAAAAAATCATCGTCATAAGGAAGAGAAAGAATTAAGTTAGGAAAGAAAAGTGTGGCAGTCCATACTTTCGGGGAGATTAGACGGTGTGATGGTTGGTTAGTTAAAATGGATTAAGATAACGCGCTGTGTGCACTCGGCTTTATAATGCGTCACGATAGTTTCCGAAACGGTCCGAGGATTCGGATCGTGAACTCGGTCCATTACAATTTCATCACAAATCACTCGCCGCTCCTTGCAACAGGGCGGATGTTGCGTCAGCGGTACATCTTGCCCCATGTGGATACTGTGTAACAGCCTCTAGGAATTATAAATCGACTCCGATATCCTTTGACCACTAAACATTGCGGATCGAACGACATTGAAACTTTATTTTGTTGGCACGATCTCCGAGCGATCACGAGGTAATCGGCAATTTTAATTTGATTGCAAGTTCGGCGGGGAAATTGAAATTCGCGTACTTATTTAAATTTTACACATGCTCGTACGTAGGTACCATCATGTTGCGTAACTCTCATCAACTGATAAGTAGGCGAGTACCTGTGTGGATACTTAGTATGAAATTTAATAGAAATTATACATTCATAGTCCGATACGTAAATACGGTATTTTTTATGTAACCTCTTAAATCGGAGGTTAGGCATAATTATATCTGGTGTTATTCATTTTAATCAAGCTTTAACTAAAAACTAACTAACTGGAATTCAACATGAGAATTATCAATTGCTAAAAAGTTTAATACAGCTTAAAAAACCTATTGTATTCTAAAATGTTGAAGGCAACGGGAAAATACCACATTAATTAAAGCCCATGTGAAAATACCACATAAATTAAACCTATCAAAAAAGCTAGAATGGCAGTGCACAATGGTGTTCTTCTACCGACCCTTATGTATGGAAGCGAAGCATGGAACTGGCAAAAGAAGGATGAAAGATGAAATAAATGCAGTAGAAATGAGATCTCTTAGACGAATGGGTGGATACTCTGTGTATGATAGAGTGTCGAATGAAAATATAAGAAGTGAATGCGGTGCGAATGATGGTGTCATGAACAAAATAATGAAAGGATCATTAAGATGGTTTGGACATATGGAAAGAATGAATGAAGAAAGAATGGTAAAAAAATTATATGTTAATGATGTAAATAGAACCAGAAATAGAGGAAGACCGAGGAAAACGTGGCACGATCAAATAAATCAAATATTGAATGTCGGCCATGTGAGGAGTCAGAGAACTCGACGCGCGTGCATGACACGATGTATGAATGTTGAGGAATCGAGAGAAATATGTCAGGAAAGAAAAGTGTGGCAGTCCATTCTTTCTGCCTACCCCTTCGGGGAGACGGCGTGATGGTTAGTTAGTTAGTTTTTATTAAAGCCCAAGTGACATCCTAATAACCAGTAAAGATGTTAAAATACTTTGTTGCAAACCAATCCCAAGAATTGAAACTTAAAAATAAAAATAAAATACTTAATGAGAATGTAAATGAGATTATCAAATATTACTTTTCGAATAATAAATATCGAGCTTTCTATGAACCAGATGTAAAGATTTACAGTGGTGCATTGTCTGCTAAAATATAGAACAGTTTCATCATAATTATGTCATAATTCATTATTTTAGGATACGCCTGAAAGTCCGATACATAAATACGGTATTTTAAATTACCTCTTAAATCAGAGGTTAGGCATAATTATCTCTGGTATTATTCATTTTCATCAATATTTAACTAAAAATTAACTAACTAACCATCACGCCGTCTCCCCGAAGAGATAGGTAGAAATAATGAACTACAACTATTTTTTCTTCTACGAGTATCTACGCCATACTTTGTGTTGTTATGATGCTTTATTTCACTTTTTCTTTTTTATATAATTTGTATATACAACACTTATATTTAAAAAATAATAATTACATAGCCATGTTTTAAAAAGCATAAACGTTCCAAAATAAATCTTTATAACATCTGTCAGATCATGTAAACAATTTTATAATATTTTTAGAATGTATCTTTATAATATGTATCACTGAAAAAGAACTGGTTGTCCGTAACATGTCAATGTAATTTTATTTTTTAAATATATGTGTTGTATATACAAAGTATATAAAAAAGAAAAGTGAAATACCACTATTTTCTTTCCTGACGTATTTCTCTCGCTACCTCAACATTCATACATCGTGTAATGCACGCGTGTCGATTTCTCTGACTCCTCACGTGGTCAACATTCAATATTTGATTTGTTTGATCGTGCCACGTTTTCCTCGGTCTTCCTCTATTTCTAGTTCCATTTACATCGTTAACATATACTTTTTTACCATTCTTTCTTCATTCATTCTTTCCATGTCTCCAAATCTTCTTAATGATTGT
The DNA here is from genome assembly GCA_022606425.2 of Lepidostoma basale. Lineage (NCBI taxonomy): Eukaryota > Metazoa > Arthropoda > Insecta > Trichoptera > Lepidostomatidae > Lepidostoma > Lepidostoma basale. The sequence continues at coordinate 214,450 of JAHDVF020001166.1, forward strand.
TCATAACACCATCATATTAAAAATATTAATTGAATAAAACGATGTTTTTAAAGAACTTCTTGTCATTTTTTTCATCAGCGACCGGTTTCGTTAGGCTCGCTGGCATCGACAGACTGTTTTATTTAGTTTAGCTCGTTAGGGTTTTTAAGATAATCTAATTATTTTACTGAAATGTATTTACGGAAGTTCATCTTAAAATTGTAATAATAATATATAACGGTGTTTTAATGAAATACTTGCACTTTTGTCTTTATTTTGTCTATGATATCTCGTTATATTTATTCGTATATGATATCTCTCAAGCAACTCGATACAACCGCAGCTTTATCTAACTGTTATTAATCTCATTGATAGCTGTGGATGGAATACCACATGGACAGCGTCCAGCAGGGAGACCCCCACGACGAAGGTGTGCTGGAGTTCAGCATCACAGGAGGAGAATTCTGTAACAACAGACTCTTAGCAAGTTGAAGAAGAAGAAAAGTCTCCAGGTCAGTACTCTCAATATATGATAATAAAGCTATGAAGATACCTACAGCACTTTTAAATAATATTCATACCATAAACTATTATATCAAGGTGAGAGTCGAAAGAAATAATAACAAGGAATTTTTATTTTTTATGCTATAAGTTATATGCAAGGTGTCTCAAAAGAAAGTTTATATTTAGTGGGTCGACGTTATATGGATGTTAGACTACTTCTTGGTGCCTGAATTGCAAAACTTTCCTGGCTATAACCAAAGAATATAGTTCAAGCAGGACGAAGCAACGTCACACACGTCCAATACGTCTCTGCCACGAGAAATTTTCCCTGGCAAATTGATTTGTGATCTGAGAATTGACATAAATTGGCCTACACATATTTCTCATTTAACCTCTATGTACTTTTCCTGTAGGTTTATCTGACACATTTTAAAGAAAAAGTCATCACGGAGGCTACCTGCCGAGCCGTCATAAGAATTTTTACTGTTCGACTAAATGAGTGCCACGAACGCAACGGTTTACATTTGGACACTATTATTTTTAAGATATAATTTCCCAAATTGTGTATTTTAATAATTAGTAAAAAAAAATCGATAGATGATTTACTTTTTTTTTATGCTATAAACTTTACTATACAACGCATTTTATATTTAAAAAAAAATTACTTCCAATTATCCGTCTGACAGACGTGCAATTTATGTTATAATATATATTTATATACACAAATTTAAATAATACCTAAGTATGATGTTCCGTCAAAAGAAAATGTTGAATCAGTACATTCCAACCTGTTGGATGCCTGTTTTTGGAATAGTCAGGTTTTTATTTAACATTTTTTACTCGTTTGTCACGTTGAGTTCATCTCTCACCATATACAGTAAAATTATAAACAAACTGGTATAAGCATTGCTTATTTATTCACCTAGATTCTCACAATAAATTAAATTTATAATTAAAATTCTTAGAAAATGAAAATGTATTCCAATTTTAACAATGTTTTTTTAAAGATGGTAATAAAACCAAAATTATTTTTCAAATAATCGATTTTGTACTTTTAATACTTAATGCTTAAAGTTGTCATCGCAAGCAAAAACCTATCCAAAAAAGCTAGAATGACAGTGCACAATGGTGTTCTTCTACCGACCCTTATGTATGGAAGTGAAGCATGGAACTGGCAAAAAAAGGATGAAAGTCGAATAAATGCTGTAGAAATGAGATCACTTAGACAAAGGTGTAGATGTCGAATGAAAATATAAGATGTGAATGCGGTGCGAATGATGGTGTTATGAACAGTTTGAATAGAGGAAGACCGAGGAAAACGTGGCACGATCAAATAAATCATATATTGAATGTCGGCCATGTGAGGAGTCAGAGAAATCGACGCGCGTGCATAACACGATGTATGAATGCTGAGGAAGCGAGAGAATATGTCATGAAAGAAAAGTGTGGCAGTCCATTCTTTCCGCCTACCCCTTCGGGGAGACGGCGTGATGGTTAGTTAGTTAGTTAGTTTATAAATTTTGCTTATCGATAATAACATGGAAAATTAAAAACTATGGTTAGATTGAAGGTCGTGGGTTTGATTTCCAGCGACGACAGTGTGAAAAAAATATCACGCTGTCTTTGGTCTGATTGAATTCTCGCGACAATATAAATGGCGATAGATTAGCTACTTATCACATATCATGAGAATCAATAGCTAAACATTGTATAAGGTTGTATAACATGTTGTATACAAAATTGTGGAAGGCAACGGGAAAATACTACATTAAGTACACCCCAAGTTACATCCTAAGAACCAGCAAAGATGTTAATAGACTTTGCTGCTAACCTATTCCTATGATAAAAAAAATAGGTTATAAAATTAATTAACTAACTAACTAACTAACCATCACGCCGTCTCCCCGAAAGGGTAGGCAGAAAGAATGGACTGTCACACTTTTACTGATGCGGCACTCCATCCTTCTCTTTTCGCCCCGCGGGAGACGCGGTGTGATGGGTTGCGAACCTCATCGCCACCAATAGGCATCTCCCGCGCACACTTCGATCGTCCAACACCCACAAAATAAATCTAAAACAAATAATATAAAATACAATGATATAAAATAAAATAACAAAATAAAAATAATTTAACACAAAATGTTCTTTTTAGACGGTGCACATATTGTCTATTTAATTTATGTTCCACGTATCCACTGTTTTTTTATTTAGCACATAATGTAATAGCACATGATGTTTTTTTCGATGTTGCATATGTTGACATGGACGATCCGGACTTTTGTGTTTATTTCACTTATTTTACACGTATCCACCATTTTTTAAATTATCTGTAATAAGGCACTTAACCAGCAAGAACTTAAAAATAATATTGAAGAAATTATTCAAATTGTCATTGGAACAAATGAAAAAATTATTTTTACACCTGTCAAAATTCTTTATAAAAACGATAAAACTAACATAATTTTAACAGAAAAACAGTACAAACGTATAACGTGTCACAATTAACTATTATATTATAAAGTGCGGCAACAGTTAAATTCACCAAAACAATTCACTTAAACACAAAATATCTCCAAATTTACAGGAGCACCGCACCACATGAACCAAACCCAATTTTCAAAATCAGAACATCAAATAAAATTAATTAGGTTTTTAATATATTGCTTTTCAGATAATAAATATCGAGCTTTCTACGAACAAGATGAAAAGATTTATAGTCGTGCATTGTCTGTTAAAATATAGAACAGTTTCATCATAATTATGTCATAATTCTTTATTTTAGGATACGCCTGAAAATGTGCACACTTCACCGACACGATTCTATAAACCTCCTTGTATAGATATGTGAATGAGCCGTAGTTAACATAGTTGCCCCCCGAGCACGACTTCATATCATTAAATCATTACGATCAAATAATTAGAAATGAATGAAGTACGGTTATAACGAAATTTCAATCATCACGTCGATTGCACTACCCTGATATAACGTACCTATATTAACATACATGAAGAATTTTTTCATATGAGAGGAGCAATAATCCGTAAACTGAAGCTTAAAAAATTACCGTAATACGATATCAGATAAAAAAATATATACTTATTATAATGTATTGATTATAATTTATATAAATTTCATTTTATACAATATTTTTTTGTATAATAAATACCGTTAAATTATGTGATACGATTAAATCAAATCAAATCAAAACAGCTTATTAACTCAAAAGACATTACAAACAGCAAAATGTTTAAGGCATCTATTGAGTACAGGTAAAATATTATAATATACAACATAGTACCAAGAACGTATTAGAGATGGTTCGACATTAGGAAGACAAGATACTTTCTAAAGTCAAGAGTATTTGTCTCCTGAACGTACCTTCACTAATATGAAAGACGTCGATCTCTGAGGAGACCGCGTTCAGCAGATTAATTGCTCTTCCCACCGGTGTCACTAGAGGCAGATTGATTCTGGTGGCCGGTAGGTAAAACAATCTGTGCTGTCGCCAATTAATTAAATCATAATTTTTAGCAATCAGTTTACGGAAAAGAGATTTATCTAATAATAATTTAATATTTAGTGATTTAGTGTTACATTATAATTCAGCCGCAATTTGAAATAAATATTTTTTTACCATATGTGATCCAATGAAGAAGAAAAAAATTCAAAAATGGCTTCGTGTGTTGACACATACTAACATAAGTAATAAAGCTCTACTTTATATTCTACGCCTCCATATACATAATAATGATAAACTACACCTGAGCCGGTACTCTTCAATCAATAGCATAACATTATTTATGGATATATTAATCACGCCTTCAATTTGTACTCATTTGATAATCCTGTGTTTAGATGGTGCAGTTTATTGCTATGCCGAAACGCCGCGTTGAAAATATAGGGCGGGGCTATTTTTATTCCGAATTTGTATATTTTTTTTCAACTTACAATTCATGGATATCTTCTTCTTTTTTTAGACCTTTGATCTGTTCCTGTAATCAGGCTAGCCTCTCTTGGGAGGTTGACTAGCTATCCAGCTATCCTACCATTTCTTTGGCGGTCTTCCGGGGGGACGGACGCACACTGGAGCCGAATCAAGAATTGTCGGAATAAATTATTTTTGTGGTCTTTTAAATATGATGATTAATGTTAATAAATTGTTATAAAATAATTTTAATAAGAAAAACAGGATTTTTTTAAATTTTATTCACTATCTGAAGAATTTTCGGCTTCGTTTTCACTGATCGTGGATTGCGTGGAAACGTCGGACGTTATAATATTAGGTGGAGCCAATAGATCCAAAGTATCCTTTTCAAAATTTACATCTTTCTTTACAGATACTTCTCGCAAGCTGCTAATAAGAGGGTCCGAAGATATTAAAAGTAAATTTAATACATCTTCATTAGTTTTTATACGTGACATTTTTCGCGAGAAGCATTCTCTGTATCTTTTGAACTCTTTGTTTCTTGCTTCTTGGGCCTCTTCACTTAGCTGACCTATAGGTTATAAAGCATGCTTTATTATTTCTGGGCCGTGAATTAAAACTTTGTGAATCCTTGGAGGCATCGGGTACCACGCATATTTTCCCGCAAAGAGTTTATGGGTCTACAGTATCGTGTCTTTCATTTTGCCAAAAAACTATTTTATTTTGTAATTCTAAATTGTCCGATATCAATCTTAAATGTACTAAAAACGGTATAAAAATATTATTATCCTTAGAATTTGGATCGCTACTAAACTTCTGTTTGTATTCTGACTGTGCAGATCCGTCGAAGCCCCATTTGCATATTAAGGTTATATTTTTTATATTTTCTGATTTCTGAACTTCTAAAATTTCTTTATGAGCTTCCAAATGACGAGTGGCAGTATGATCAAGTAAAATTTGCAATTTAATCTCAGCAAAAGTATCTGTGACTGCAATACTTTCCGTTGGTGGGTAACATTCGCTTTTCGCCTGTTGTATTTTTTGGCAAGATAGAAATAGGAATTTGTCATGTTCTCGAATTATATTGTATTGACGTTTGGTGAGTTTTACTTCAATAAACATCAAAAGAGCTTCTTTTTCTGTAAGCTGCTAACCTTTTAGAGATGTTAATTTTCTTGTTTGCATTTTTGTATGAGGCAGCTGTGGGTAAAATTGTCGTAACTCCCTTCAAAACTTTGGATGCATCCACTTGACCAGCAGCTCGCAAAGTCACCTGTTCTGCGATTGTTCATTCCTTAGGAGAGTGCTTTGATCTTAAAGATTTAGTCTTTTGGTGTTTAGCTCTATCACAAGATTCTTCAAAATTTGTTTGAGGGCGACCCACTTTTTTACTTAAAACAATAGAAAAGTTATGAAAACCTATTGAAGTATCTAGGCAGTCATTATTAAAAACTAAATATCTGTTCTCTTTTCTGATAGCCTTTTGCCACTTCTTCTTAAAATCAGACACAAAAAAAGAAATTGTTTTATGAAGGCTTGGTAATTGGTATTTTGGACATTTAGTACGTATTTCGACAAATTCCTTCAAACATGATACTTGATCAGCCAATTTAACGTAGCCAGATTGTCTCATTTGATCAAATAAGGTACGTCTACTTATAAAAATATTAGTTGTACCTGATCCTGAAAGAAAAAATAATAATTGAAATTAATTTAAAATAACTCATAAATGCTTTCTTTTTTACTATGTTTCCACATCCTGGACAAAAGTGACCTTTAAGTGAAAAAGCGCAAATATGCGCAAAATGTTTTTTATATTTCCTTAAGAACAATAAATACGTAAGCAAATAAACCCAAAACTACAGACATGATATTATGAACTGATATCAACTAAAACTTTACATATAAAATCAATAAACTAAAAAAAAGCAAATATTTTCCCCAGTAATGTAAATACCCCTTTAAAATATTACAATTCATAATATATCAAAGATATTTTCAAAAAAAATATGTACCAATATGTGAGTGATAATGCCATATTGAAATAATAACAAAATTTGGAAGCACTATAAAGTATTTGCCATGAATACCATCGTACAAGGTGACTTTTCGTATTGAAATCGCAGACGGCAAAAGCTTCGCCTATGACGGACAAGTTTCGACTGGAACAGGGATAAAAGTTGACTTGCACCATGACTTTAGACTACTGAGCTGTATGCCAGGTATATTTAACTATCAATTCCAGGAATTATTTGTGACCTAATATTATTTTTAAAAAAGGGGTTTATTCGCACAATTCCTGGATCGGCCCCAGTGTGGGACGGTAGCCGGCAGGAATCTGATGCACCACAGCGTGTGGAGTTCTGGAGGGATCTTCGTGGCCGATTGGTAAGTGCATTGACTGCCATCCCGAAGGTTCCGGGTTCGATTACCGGCGAGGACATTGTTATTGTCTCATTGTCTTTGGTCTGGTGTAGAATTCACCTGACAATAAAATGGCAATTTAGCTACCTATCACATGTCACGAGAATCACTATGATAGCTATAATACCTTTTACAACGATTTGCCTCATGCTGTCATGATGTAAAGAGCGATTCAACAAAATAATAATAAAAATAATTATAATAATAATAAAACAATAATAATAATAATAATAATAATAATCAATTCTATATATATTTTTATTCTATTATAAAATAATATTTTCATATATAACTATACATAAAAAAATGATATACACGTTTTAGTCAGTAATTGTTAAAATGAAATGTATTTTATTATATTTATTTTTATTTCGTTTATTTAAATTAAAGCATTTTCGAAACGATTGTAACTTATTAAAACGGTAAACTAAGAATTTTAATCTTGATTTAATCTAACAACAGATAATAAAAACATTTGAATTTAATTTATTTGAATGAAGGGGCCGATTTTCCAGAAGTAATATTTTATTATATTTTATATGAATGAAATTTTTCGCTTTGCGTAACCTTGCCGTTACATTATCAAATATAAAGATCTTTGACAAAGCCTTAGCAAGGTGAAACATGTCATTTCCATAAAATATTATAATAAAACTTCTAGAAAACAGAAGTTTACAATTCAAATTTGTTACGTGCTATGGAGTTTATATAACTGTTTTAAAAACAAAAATTAAACTAATTAGTTTGAATTCAATTGTTCGTTATTTTTATCATTTTGAATGGGCTTATATAGCTTAATATTACCATATATTGTATATAAAATAAAACAAAATTTTACTTCATATATAAGAAATTTCTAAAGCCTTAAATATGTATCATTTTAATTTGTGTCATAAAGTTTATTAAAGCTACCCTCGTTATGTAGTGCATATAGACAGTCAATAAATAAAAGATTTATTCGATGCATGATCAACTTAAATAAGTAAAAATCTGTTCTCCGAAATCATTCATTTATAAACATTGCGTAACTTTTATATACATTGGTAGTACAAAATCAGAAATAATATTAAACTAATATACTCATTTGTAAATTCTCAGAAATTTTCAAAAAGTGACATAAAATACCTTAAGGGCAAAAAGGCTCGGTCATTTGCCATATTCGTAAATATTTCAATCAATTCGCAAACATGCGTTCGACGTTCAAAACTAGGTTAGGTACCTGCACCACTCCCTACGTACGTACGAGTACCTAACCGCTTAATTAACTTTTCTTATGGCACTGTTTATAAAATTTATTTGCCCTAAATTCGTGCAGGTAGGTAGGCATGTGCTCATTTAATTTTGGAGTTAGTATTTTATTATTATCTAATAAGCGTGATATTTGAGTGTCAAATCTCTCAATCAAATTGAGTACCTTGTACCTTTTAATCAATATTTTTAACTGTGCGCATAGTGAATTTAATCGTCATGTGAATTGACATCGAAATAACAATGCAAGATCAGCGATCAAAATGTAATTAGATATTAAATACACACGCCGATTTTGGCGCGGCCATTATCTTGCATTATTTAATACCGAGTTGCAACACGCGTCTATTGATTTTTCAATGATTGAGCTCAAATATTTTCAAGATCACGCAATAAAAAATAAACTAGTTTATTTAGATTAATATTTTTGACCTGATTAGAAGTAATTATGCGGTGTTTGCCCAACACATTCGGTTGACGATTTAGCGTGGCAGCGAGATTAGCCTCTGGTGTTTCAGGTGGACGCTGCGGCGGCTGCGCGCGAGATAAATCACCGCAGTAGGAGACAAATGAATCACTCCAGATATTAGGAGCTTAATGTGTCGCGTTAGGCAACATGGGTGGCGAGTAGAGGGCCATTCCATACACTCTATTACACCGGAACATAGCTGCTACGCAGGTGTTTTCATGTACGCACATTAAATTTTATGTTGTTAATATATGAAATACTCGTAGTGCGAAATTATAACAAGCTTCTTTTATTTGTTCCATTTTGCTTCGTTCTATTTAAGGTCTGGTAACTTAAGCCGATTTTCATTTCTTTTTTTGTAAGAAAATAAAAATGAATCGTTTTGGAAATTTAGGATGTTTTTATTAAAGAATACTAAAAGATACAAAAAAAACATCCTAATTTTCCAAAACGATTCATATTTATTATCCTACAAAAAACGCCCTCCAAAAAAGACATGAAAATCGGCTTTAGTTACCAGACTACTACCTTAAATGCCTTGTTAAACTATATATTGAAGATTTTATTATTATTATTTAATGAAACGTTATTTCCACTTTTGAAAAATAGAGTTTTAATTCATAAAAAATGTCATAATGGGATTCCACATATTAACGCCTTAATTAATGAAAACAAAATATATATATACACAATTTCTTTATTATTATGTATTTAGTGTGCTTCCACTTTTGTTTATGTTCGACCGGTTTCGGCAGCTTGCTGCCAACTTCTGGAAGAACATGAACACAAGTGGAAGCACACTTAATACATAATAATAAAGAAAATTTGTTTTCATTATTTAAAATGAACTTATACCAAGAAATTTCAATTAAAAACATTAATTATTTAACGCCTTAAGTTTATCTAAAAATAACTTCATATATCTTTACAAATTAACTAATCCGTTTCGCTGATCACAGATGATAGCAGGAACTGCTTGTTGAGTAGGGAGAAGCGATGTTGGAAACTGATGTATATCGTCACGTGTTAATTTCTTACAATAATATGAAATATTAAAAATTTAATAATAATATAATGCGTTCACACCCCATCAGCTACAATTGGTGATGGTCACAGGATCTTTATTCATATTATCTACCACTTTTTTTTTCAAGGAGCATAGTTACCCTCAGTCACCGAAACCATCATAGGGCGTAGCGGCGCCCTTTCGTCAGCCTCGCTCGTACATTCCCTGGGCCTGTCCCCGGTCCATCCGGTACTTACATTTAAAGACGACAACAGCAAGGAGGTGCAATTTCCAAGGGGGTTGGATTGTTTTAAGTGCCTAATTACATTTAATTAAAAAAAACAGTGGAATAAAATTAAATAAACACAAATTCGTCCAGCTGACGACAAGTGCATCATCCAAAAGAACATAATGTGTTAAATTATTTTTGTTTGTTATTTTATTTATCAATGTATTTATATAATTTGTTTTAGATTTATTTTGTAGACGTTGGACGATCGAAGTGTGCACGGGAGATGCCTATTGGTAACGATGAGGTTCGTAACCCATCACACCGCGCCTTTCGCGGGGGCGAAAAGAAAAGAATGGAGTGCCGCATCGATTAAAGTGCCCCAGTCCATTCTTTCTGCCTACCCTCTCGGGGATGAAATGAATTTTCAATTTTGGACTTATTTTGTCACAATTTGAAATGTGTAATTACAATCGAAGCATTTATTTAATTTTATTTCTTTTAATTTTTTTGCTTTTGTTAATTAATATATTTATATTATGTTATTATAGTCACCGAGCCGCTGGTCCGATCAAATCAGGGCGCTGCGCTGATTGGTCTCTCAATAGCTGCAGCCTGGAGACTGACCGTGTGACAGGAGCGCATGGAGAGCCATGATGGATGGACAAGACCCTGAGTATCCTCAAAACCAGGCATGGGCAACTTTTCCTAGGTCTGGGGCCAAATTATCATTCTGTCTCCCTGTCAAGGGCCGGACCAAATTATTAATCATAATAAGATAATATTAAATGAAATAAAACACGTTACTACTTTTTATACATTTATTTATTTATTACAGATTACAAAATTTAGTGTAAAGATTGGCCTTGTACTTGAATTACGAGACTATCAATATTGGCGTTGGTATTGCTTAATGATAATCACATAGCATTTTCGCGATTTTCATGTGTTATCCTCGTTTGAATTTTTTATTTAGTGTGTTTCATCCTCGAAAAATACTGTTCACATGTATATATGCTGCCAAAAAGACAAATGGTTTACGAGTTTCGCCGAATCACTGCAAGCGCCTGTGTCATCTGCATTATTTAAACTATAATTTTATTTCTCTATTACTTCGCAGAGATGAATCAGGGCCGGACAAAATAACTCCGCGGGCGGTTGCCCATCTATGCTCTAAGCATTCTTCAATAGGTAATGAGTTTACTTATTTCATACAGCAGATACCCATATATGTAAGTGTATACATGCAAAAAATAACTAACTAATTAATACGAATAAAATCTTACATTACTGTTAAAATTTATAACATTGTTATAATATTTCAATTTATTTTTATTCACTGAGAGTGTCGCGACAGCATTGGCATCATCAGGTGTTTCAATAAACTGCTTAATTTTTTTCTTTGAGATTATTGTAACACCTGATGATGCAGACATCGGTCGGCGAAATCGCTCTAGCGACACTCTCAGTGAATAAAAATAAATTGTGATATTATAACAGTGTTATAAATGTTAACAGTGAAGTATCATAGTGTTTCGACCAAACAATGGACTATTTAAAATCTTATATTTTCTAGAAGTTTTATTATAGTTTGTGGAAATGAAATGTTTTGCCTTTCTAAGGGGTTTGTTAATGTCTTTGTAAGGTGAAATATGTCATTCCCATAAACTATAATAAAACTTCTAGAAAACAGACGTGTTCTTTTGTAATAATTATTTAATATGGAGTTTCATCATTGTTCAAGAAAAAAAATTAAGTAACTAATTAACTAAATGAGATCAATATTCTGCAATGACAACATGAACTTGAAACTAAGGCGGAGAATGTTGAAGTGCTGTCTGGTATGTATTTACTCTATGGCTCGGAGTCTTGGACCCTGAAAGTGCACACTATGAACCGGTTGGAAGCATTCGAGATGTAGTTGCACAGGAGGATGCTTCGCATACCGTGGACAGATTTCGTCAGCAATTTGGAGGTTTTGGGGAGAGCCAATTGTAGTAGACAACTGCTAAAGGTCCGTAAGATTTCATATCTGGGTCACATTCTGCGGGGAGAGAAATACAGTTTGTTCCAACTAATACTGATGGGGAAAATTGAGGGGCAGCGTGGTCGTAATGGTCAGATGCCGTTCTCGTTGCGGATAGTGCGGACGAATTACAAGTCTTGGTGTCGAGAATGTATGAGGTATGCAAGTCAAATGTTTTAATGATGAATGTTGGAAAGTCAAAGGGATGGTTTTTGAAAGGGAAGAACAAATGACAGTTTGTAACATAAGTGTAAACGAAGAGAATTTGGAGCAGGTGAATGAATTTGTGTATTTAGGTAGCTTATTCACTGCGGATGGCCGAACGGATAGTGACGTCGAATGAAGGATTGGTGCGGGTAACAAAGTGAATGGAACTTTAAAAATAGTTATTGGAAATAAGAATTTATCAATGAAAGCGAAAACGGCCGTTCAAATTGGAGTTCTGGTCCCAACCCTAATATATGGAAGCGAAGCATGAAACTGGCAGAAGAAGGATGAGAGCAGAATAAATGCGGTAGAGATGAGGTCCCTATGACGTATGTGTGGAAGAACGATATACGACAGAATCTCAAATGCTGATATAATAAAGGATTGTAGAGCGGAAGAAGGTATTAAGAACTAAATTATGAAAGGATCGCTGCTATGGTTTGGACATATGGAGCGCATGGGTAAAGAAATAATGGTTAAACAAGTATTACGTTAACGATGTAAATGGAGTACGGGGTCGAGGTAGACCGAGGAAAATATGGCATGACCAAATTAATCAAAACTTAAAGGTTGGCATGTTAGAAGTCGGAAGAATCGACGTGCGTGTATGACTCGCTGTATGAATGTGGAGGAATCTAGAGAGGTGTGCCAGGATAGAGTAGTGTGGCGGTCCATTCTCTCTGCCTACCCCTACGGAGAAACGGCGTGATGGTTTGTTGTTATATATTTTTTTGAGATATTTGTAATGTTCTGTTCCCTTGACTTATCCCGTGTCCGCTATATAATAACGTTGTGCGTACTCACGCCATTCCGCATTTGTATCCTCTGTTCCTCCTTCCATTTCCCGCTGTCATATGTCTATGAGTCCGCTTCCCATTTAATCCCGAGTCTAGATTCATCAATATATATAATACATATGGTGATATAGAGTCCCCACGAGGCGAGATACTCGCTCATGTTAGAAAGGGTTCAGAAAAGATTTCTGAGATATCTCTACAAGAAGGAGTTTGGTAGCTATCCGTGGCTTTATCCCACTGCATTCCTCTTGGGCATGCTGGGGACCAATAGTTTATAGATAAGAAGGGATGGGTGCACACTTACCCATTTCTTTAGACTTATCCGGGGATTCTTTGAGAATTCCGTCATCTTGGAGGTTATCCATCTTTATGTTCCGGATGTTTATCTTCGACAGCGTCAGCACAGACTGTTTTATCTCCCAGCATTCAAAACCAACCTGCCTCTGGTTATGCCGGTGGGGAGAGCAATCAAACTGCTGAACATGATCGCTTAAGAGATCGATGTCTTTCATGTTTGTGAAAGTACGTTCAGAAGACAAATACTCTTGACTTTGGAGAGTATCTTGTATTCCTAATGTCGAACCATCTCTCATGCGTTCCTGGTATTGTAAATTTATTATATTTGACCTGTTCTCAATAGATGTATTAAACTATAAAAAATGTTTGTAATATCTTTTGAGAAAATAAACTGATTTGATTTGATTTGATACATCGTTTAGTGCAAGCGCGTCGATTTCTCCGACTCCTCACGTGGCCGACAAAATAACCATCTCAATTTCTTGAGCCGTCACTTTGGACAATAAAGAGGGTCAAATTTCTTACATGGTATGATAGATTTCCTTAACCGGTCTTCTCGATAATTCTGCATTATCAGTAACCACAAATTACCGCGCCTGGAGCCGGGCTCGCGATATTACAATAATTAAGATGTAGTACAAACATTTTAAGTACTTATCTATCTGCCATAAAACATCAGAGAACATGTGGTCACGAGACGACTATTATTAGAGTCGAATGGGATTATCCAGTTACCTATCATATTTTGTTTCCTAGGGCAATGCTAAACTTTCTCGGCTGGTTATGCCTCATGGCTGGCGTGTTGGGCAAAATCCAGTCAATTGAAGAATTCAGTAAACTATCATACTTTGTTTCCTAGGGCAATGCTAAATTCTCTCGACTGGTTATTCTTCATGACTGGCGCGCTGGACAAAATCCAGACAATTAAAAAATTAGAAAAATGTTTTAAATTACTCTCATTAATTTTTTACGAGAATTCGCATTATAATTTACAAAATTTTCCTTCCAAATAAATAATTGAATTTTGCAGTGTTAACGTCTTTGCCTTCAACAAACTTTCATTCTTCTTCTTCTTTCTGTGTCCTGTTAGGTCTCCCTAACGTTGACTATCACCCTTTTGACATCATAGTGATGACTTGGAGACAAATATCCAGAGTGGTATCCCCTTGCCTTCTCTGGAGGATTTTCTGTCAGGGTTACCTTCCCTTAGCTGGGTGTATCCAGTTTTATGACGTTGGAAGCTCGCCATTCTTCCTCTCTCTATCTGCTATGGCACTGGGTAATATGTGCCATATTGCCCGAGGTTCGCGGGGTCTTTAAAAAGACCTCTCGTGGACGCTAGAGAGTTTTCATGAGCAATGATGTAATGATGTTTTTCTTGAGCAATGATGTAAAACTAAGTATTAAATAACAAAAACGACCGTTTTTTAGAAATTTTATTATATTTTATATAAATGATTCAAGAAATAACAAACAAAAATATTTTGTTTTAACACCACATCCGTTCGCCCTGCATTATTTTTTCTATATCTGCATTTATAACTTGTCAAATAAATATTTATTCAACAATCGTCTAAGAGATCTCATTTCAACTGTTTAAATACCCGTTGATGGTGTAGAATTATGTATTTAAGGTTATTCTTCTTCTACTACTGCTTTATTTAGGACTGTGCCTTGTTATTTCCCGGGGTCTGTTCCTGGGATATAGATGTCCAACTGTCTCGCCATCTTTTGGGTGGTCTTTCTGAAGGTCGATTACTTGTTGGTACTTTATTTGCCGCTTTACTTATTACTTACCCCTCTTTCGGATACGATGTATTGCGATTATGTCAAAGAAGGGTGTAAATAGAATAAATGCAGTTAAAGTGAGATCTCTTAGACGAATGTGCATAATATATTTATATGATTAGTTATAAATGCAGATATAGAAATATACTGCATAGCAAACGAATGGGGTGTTAAAACATGATATTTTAGTTTCTTGTTTCTTGAACAATTAATAAATAATGAAAATAAAAAATTTCAATTGTGAAAAATCTTTTGAGGATGTAACATATATTTAGTTAAAATCCACTGATGATGTCTATGACTTCGACTGATTTCGGCAGCTCGCTGCCATCTTCTGGAAGAACCATTCCATCAGAAGATGGCAGCGAGCTGGCCAAACCGGTCGAAGACACAAACATCAGTGGATTTTAACTAAATATATGTTACATCCTCAAAAGATTTTTTACAATTTTTTTTTTCATTATTTACAATGAACTTCTACCATATGCCATAGAGAGAAACTAGACGCTTTCATTCAGAAGATCAATTAAATATTTTAGTGTTTAATTTACATACAAAAGAATTACTATTCGAATGCACGAGCTCATTTTTTTTAAACTTTTTTTTAAATATTACATGACAGGTTTATTGGTGCATTATAATTTTATCTTAAATTATATGAACAATATCATGGGCTATTATCTTTTCACTACACATGTACTCGCACCCTGGGTATTTTATAATAACGATGAAAAATACACATAAAATTTTACGACGGCGAAACCATATGATTATTACATACTTAGAATGTTTACTTAACAAGATGAAGCAACTTAGCGTATACACCTCTGCGCTAATAATCACGTAACAAATGCATTATTTCCTTTTTTATTTCTTTTGCTATACACAAAGGCATTATAGGCGTCAAAGAACGTGAAGAAAACGCATTTTTTAAATATGAATGTTACTCCTACTTAACGCATTATATAAAATATACCTCGAGATATGTACGAGTATACACGTATGTATAATTTACTTTGCTGTATAATTCCACAGATTTATAAAACTGTATGATTTGCAAAGCCTTTTCTGCTTAATGCTTCCCAATCTTAATACATGACGCCAGTGCAGAGCGAACTAAAAAATGTGAAGATAGGCGCAGCATTCTAGCATATATACAAGTTCCAAAAATTTGTCAGACGTGGTGATCGTAAGAGGGGCGGAATGGGGAATGTTGTTAAACATAAAGCGATCGCTCAACCCAGCCAATGACAGGTCATAAGTCCTGTAAGCGCCTCGGCCACTATATTCTGTTCCCAGAAAACTATTTACGTCTTCGGCTCTATTGGGATACAATTAATCCTTATAAAAAAAATTATCCGCAATGGGTTAAATAGAGTATTTGTCTAGAAGAATTTGTATACATTCAAAATGTTGTTTGTAAAACTACATTCAATATTTGATTTATTTGATCGCACTACGTTTCCCTATGTCTGTCTTCTTCTATTTCTAGTTCTATTTATATCGTTAACATATGCTTTTTTACCATTATTTCCAGTCTTAAAACTTATTCATTCTCATCATCAGATCATTTTGCATGTATACCTCACACATACTAGCCACCAGCACTTGTAATTCACTCTCGTTGTCTGCAAGTAGGACAGCGTCATCCGCTTACAATAGACAGCTTACTGACATTCCGCTCTTTTTGATATTTCATTCGCACTGCACTCACCAACAACAACAACAACAAACCATCACGCCGTTTTCCCGAAGGGATAGGCAGAGAGAATGGACCGCCACACTACTCTATCCTGGCACACCTCACTAACTTCCTCCACATTCATACAGCGAGTCATACACGCACGTCGATTCTTCCGACTTTTAACATGACCACCTTTAAAATTGTATTAATTTGGTCATGCCATGTTTTCCTCAGTCTGCCTTAATTCCTTGCTCCATTTACATCATTAACGTATACTTTCTTAACCATTCTTTTTCCATCCATGCGCTCCATATGTCTGAACCAACGCAGCGATCTTTTCATAATTTTGTTCATAATACCTTCTTCCGTTCTACATTCCTTTCTTATATCAGCATTTGATATTCTGTCGTATATCGTTCTACCACACATACGTCTTAGGGACCTCATTTCTACCGCATTTATTCTTCTCTCATCCTTCTTCTGCCAGCTCCATGTTTCGCTTCCATACATTAGGGTTGGGACCAGAACTCATAAATTCTTTTTTCCCATAACTATTTTTAAAGCTCCATTTACTTTGTTACCCGCACCAATCCTTCTTATGAAGTCACTATCTGTTCGGCCATCCGCTGTGAACATGCTACCTAAATACACAAATTCACTCACCTGCTCCAAATTCTCTTCGTTCACACTGCACTTACTTCTATTTTCATTCGACACTATCATACACATTTTTTACGCACATTCGTTTAAGAGTACTCATTTCTGTTACATTTTTTCTACTTTCAGCCTTCTTTTGCCAGTTCAATGCTGATCTAATAAAAATTAGTTATATTTATTTTGTATTCATTATTACTTATTGCATTTATGCTGAAGCGATGTTAACGAAAGATAAGAAATATCGTAATAATAATAATAATCGTAATAAAATCGTTATAATAATCAAAGATAACTACATAAATCTAAAAATATTTGATCAATTACTTTGATCGTTTCGTGAGACGTAAAATTGAATATATTTAAGAAAATCGGATGTGTAGGAAGGCAATTTTCACAAATATGTTTCTCGTCTGACCCGTTCAAGATGATCGTGTTACTTTCACTCCACCTTAGCTAGCCCATACGAGTAAGTACTGGATATAACGTAATAGAAAATATCCATCTTCTATCATAATAATACCTAATCATTCTTACGTAAGAGGTTTGAATAAATTCCATAGCTTACAAGTCGGTACTTGCTATATCTTGACTCATTATAACCAGAACACAAAACTATAAATGTACGTGGTTTCCGATTTTAAAAATAATTAAATTATTTTCTACAAATAAATAATACAAATTTAGAATTTACGTCATTTGCTATGCAGACGATGCCGCATTAATAGCAGAATCTGAACATGACCTGCAAAGAATGTTGTACAAATTCCACACAGTATCACAAAGGTTAAATAAGACTGTATCAGTCAACAAAAAGTCTCACTATATCTAGGCAACCTACAAGATGTAAGCTGATGATATACCTGTGGAGCAAGTAATGAGTTTCAGATATTTGGGAGAAGAGATCTGCAGCCAAAATGACCTACTCGTATATACCGAAGTACGAGAACAACTCAGTAAAGCCTCTGCCGTGTCAGGATGCCTGAAGAATCTGGTCTGGAAGAACAAGCACATGCGTATCGACAGCAAGATCAGAATTTATAAAACATGCGTGCGACCTATCATGACGTACGCTGTAGAGACGCGGGCCGACACTGTGCGAACCAATGGTCTACTGAGAATATCGGAGATGAAGGTCCTAAGATCAATTACAGGAAAAACTCTCCGAGATCGTGTCCGCAACGTAGACATTAGAAAAACTTGCGAAATAGAGGATATCGTTCAGTGGAGTAGATCCAGAAGAAGATACTGGAGGGACCATGTAGCCCGAATGGATGGTGACAGACTTGCATATACAGCCGCTTATGAAATCCAGTCACAGATCGTCAGATCTATTAAAAGAAGAAGAAGAAGAAAAAGATGAATTTAGTAAATATGGTGTAATTTTGAAACAATGCATCGCCCCAAAAAGGCGAACAAATACCCAACGTTAGAGGCAAGTCAATATTTTATCATGGACCTCCTAGTTTCGATGATGTAGTCTGGCTCGATGGCGGTGTTGCCTCATCCGGGGATTAGAGGTCAAATCGTATTATCACTATAGGCCGTGCTACTTCGTTTGAAACAAGCTCTCCACAGGGGTGACCTTGGTGGAGAGCTGTGGAGCCCACGGTTGGTGTAGCGTCCACAAACTGTTGTAAACTAGCTCTCCACATGTGAAATGCGTGTTTAAACGGTGGATCCACACGCATTCTATGCGCGTCCGTCCACAAAGTTTGTTGAAGGTCAAACGAATTTTGGTTTCAAACAAGTGTCTACACAGTTTTAAACCGCCGGTGGAGACCGATGTGGAGAGCTTGTTTAAAACAGTGTGGCACGGCTTTTATATCTAACATAATTTACATAAACAGCCTATGTTGTCCACTGCTGGACATAGGCCTCCCCCACACTTCTCCACATATTCCATCTTGCGCCTTTCGCATCTAGTCACCAGTAATTTTTCGAATGTCAACGGACCATCGTTTCTCCTTCTGTTTCTTCTGTCCTTGCCAGGTCTCCACTTCACTATTCTTGTTCATCTTTCGCCTAGTAATCAGGCAACATGTCCCGCTCAATCGTTGATATAGACATTGGTAATTTTATAGTCTATTTATTAAGTTATCTGTTATGCTTTAGTTTTCGACCTTGGCTTACTCTGTTCTTCGGGACGTATATATTATAAAAGTTATTGATAAGAGAGGTCCTTCTACGTTGCAGCAAAGATGCAATCGACAATCTATGGGCAACTGATGAGAAATATTAATGTCTACTTGAATGTTTTCTCTAAGGGCTAAGTTATTTTTATGGATGCAAGATGGGACAAGTTTAGTTGTATTAATCCTAAAATTATTATCATAAAATTAGCTCTAAGCTGTGAAATAGATAAAAATTGTTTCAGGTTATTCCCCCTTAGAGTATGATACAATAAAAACTTTTCCTACAATCTACCAAAAAATATTAATAATACCTTCTACTTTTGTCCCCATTTTATTTATGTAATCTGCTTCCTTATAATGTTTATCGTCTTTAATGTATTATGATTCATCGTTTTTGACTATATTATGTGTAATTGTTCCTTCTTATAACTGTTTTTATAATTATAATTATTATTTATTTATTTTTCCACCTTAAATATGTTCTCCTATAAATAGTAACTAGCCGTTCTTATAATTAACTTTAATTAGGTACCTTACTCAACTCCAGCAATAACTTCAAAATTATATCAAAAAAATTATTCAGATTGACATAGGAACAAATACACATAAAGGTTAGAAAAATCACGAAAATTTAACAGTTGATATATTATTGTAAAACCTGATGACGTCAACAT
Organism: Lepidostoma basale; assembly: GCA_022606425.2. Taxonomy (NCBI): domain Eukaryota; kingdom Metazoa; phylum Arthropoda; class Insecta; order Trichoptera; family Lepidostomatidae; genus Lepidostoma; species Lepidostoma basale. The sequence goes on from JAHDVF020001166.1 coordinate 234,497, forward strand.
AGGTTGACGAAACAACTGTCGCGAAAAATAAAATAAAAATTGTGATACATAAAACAAATATTTTCAATATAACCGTTTATAATGTGGAAGTATCATAGTGTTTCGGCCAAAACAATGAACTAAGATTAGCTACATTGATAGAATTATCCGACACAAATCTAAGATAACTTACTATGGTAAATAACTAACCATCGCGCCGTTTCTCCGGAGGGGTAGACAGAGAGGATGAACCGCCACGCTGTACCTAACATACCACTCCAGCTTCCTCGACATTCATACATCGTAATGCGAAAGCTTATCTAACTAACTAACAATCACGCCGTTTTCAGAAGGAGAAGGTAAAGAGGGTAGACTACCACACCGCTCTATCCTGACATACCTTTCGAGCTTTCTCTACCTTTATACATCGTAACATAATTTGACAACTTGTCGATTTTTCCGACTTCAAATTTAACCACATTTTAGTAATTGATTGATTATCATTCCATGTTTTCCTAATCATGGGCAATTCAAATTCAAATTAAATTAATTAATTTGAATAATTTTGTATGGGGTGTTTATTTAGAGGTTTGGTTTTTAAACTGGCAACATTGTTTCTACAGACTGTCAATTTGACAGTTGACATATATAAAGCAATTATACAAACAATTTTTAGAGTTATACAAATTCAAAATGAAAAAAAAGCACATAAAATAATGTTAATGTCTATGATATTGGCTTTATTTAATAGATAATTTTATGCCACTATTTGTTTAAATATGATTTTGGGCATATGAGCGCCACGGCTATCTCGAATGAAGCGGAATCGTGAAGTCCAATTTTCGACACTTTTATTGAGCAACTGGATGAAATGGCAAAACGTACTGACTACAAATCAACAGTTGACTGTCAAACTTACAGTTTGTAGAAACAATTTTGCCAGTTTAAAAGCCAAACCTCTAAAAAAACATCCTATACATCAAACATGTGCTGCAAATCGTGCCTATTTAAATTTTATTTTATTTTGTTCAAAATATTTTTTAATGTTTATTTATATTCATATCAGGCAGCTTGTTAATTCAATCCTACTCAAATACAGATTTATTCTCTCAATAAAAGCTCTGTGACCAAAGCATGTATCTGACCATTAAAATATTTCTCTATCATATATCATACTCGGATTGCGCAAAGACTTTACCCATTCTGAAGTGGTATCACTGGTGCAGTCTGTAATCTGATCTAATCGGGAGCACATTGCGAAAATTATTAAACCCGCGGTACCTACGTAGTATTAGCTTTGATTTATTGTTCTAGAAAAGTCTGCAATTGATTTATAACTTTACCTAATACGGAATTACTTTCTGTTTAAAGTAAGCCGGTAGAAAAATATACAGACATGCCCAATTTTTATACATTAAGATCACTCGTATATTCTGTACTTTTTCAATTGATTATAAAACTAACCATCATAAACGATGAAGTACTGCAGTGAATGAAGAAAGAAAAGGAAATTGTCAAGACCATAAAACACAGGAAACTTAAATACTTCAGGGAACATTATAAGAAACGATAGTCTTTATCTGGTTTCGTGTGTGATTAAAAAATTCCAATCAGGACTAAGGACAGAGTCTACAAGACTGCAGTGAGGCCCGCCATGCTATATGGAGCAGAGTACTGGACCAACAAAAAAAGTCCACGAACGTCGAGTCCACGCTGCCGAGATGAAAATGTTGAGGTGGGCCGGAGGCGTCACAAGGCTGGACCACGTAAGGAACGAAAACGTGAGGGGTAGCTTTAAGGTTGCCCCAATAACGGAAAAATTGAGAGAATCTCGACTCCGGTGGTACAGTCATGTGATGCGAAGAGACAGCGAACACATTGTCCAAAAAGCCTTCAGCATTCCCACAAAACCAGGAAGAAGAGGTCGCCCAATGGTAACATGGTGGGCCAACATGGAAAAGGAGCTCCAACGTAAGAACCTGACAGTGGAGATGAGTCAAAACAGAAATGTTTGGCGTTTTCTTTCGTTTCTTTAATTGTGGTGTGACATCATTAAATAAAATAATAATTCACTATTAATATTTGTATCTAAATCCATTTATTTGTTAACACCAACCGGTTTCGCTCCCGCCGCGCTTTCCCGTAGCCCCAGTTTAGCCATGTTCCCCATTGTGAATACGAGTAATTTTAAATATTCCCATAAAAATAAAAAAATAAAATAGATCTCCCCTGTCCGCCACTAGAATATAAATTAGAAATTAATGTCCATAATTTTATCCTAATGAACATGACTCACCGTTCTAACATTCTATTCGTCTTCGTGCACACTTTCTCCTACCCCTCATTCTCCTCTCCCTTTCATATTTCTTTTTTCATATGTTGTTCTCTGATTTTATGTTTAGTTTGTGTATAATTATTTTGAATTGGAACTAATTTTTAATAATTAAAACAAATGAAAAACGTCGATTTTTTTATTTTTGATTTATATTATGGACATGTTTCGCCTTGCCAGTAAAGCAAACTTGTCATTCCCATCAAATAAAATAAAACTTGAAGAAAACAGATGTTTTTATTCGTAATTATTATTTAACACACCTAGTAAAGGCATGTCCATTTATTTCTTTCGTCATCGGCTTATCACGAGCGATTATCGGCCGATGCCGATCTACATAGAAGCTCCGTGTACTCACCTTGGTTTTTGATTGAATCAAATCATATATGCCCATAACTGGTTCTGACTAACGTTTTCGTATACTCTGAACTATTATTCTATATTTTCATTGCCACTCCCTATTAAAGTTTTTAACTTTATATTTTAAAGAATTTATTTTACTACATATAATGATATGCTTATTATGAACTAACTTGCCCATAAATCACGATAGAAATTTTATAAATTATTTTATAAAGTTTAAGTGAAATAATGTGATCTGATTTAAAATAAGCAATAATGAATGTTCTGCTTTATAGCACACATTTTATTAACTAACTACGCCGTTTTTATTTAAGTTATAATAGTTTTTTAAGTTATAATATTTAATGAATTGTTAATAACGAAAATAAAAAAAATATGTGATATTTTATTTATTTAACTAACTAACTAACTAACCATGACGCCGTCTCTCCGAAGGGGTAGGCAGAAATAATGGACTGCCACACTTTTCTTTCCTGACATATTTTTCTCGATTCCTCAACATTCATACATCGTGTCATGAACGCGCGTCGATTTCTCTGACTCCTCACATGGCCGACATTCAATATTTGATTTATTTGATCTGGCCACGTTTTCTTCGGTCTTCCTCTATTTCTGGTTCCATTTACATCATTAAAATATAATTTTTTTACCATTTTTTCTTCATTCATTCTTTCCATATGTCCAAACCATCTTAATGATCCTTTCATTATTTTGTTGATGACACCAACATTCGCACCGCATTCACTTCTTATATTTTCATTCGACACTCTATCATATACAGAGTATCCACACATTTGTCTAAGAGATCTCATTTCAACTGCATTTATTCTACTTTCATCCTTCTTTTGCCAGTTCCATGCTTCGCTTCCATACATAAGGGTCGGTAGAAGAACACCATTGTGCACTGCCATTCTAGCTTTTTTGGATAGGTTTTTGTTTGCGATGACAACTTTAAGTGCACCATTCACTTTGTTGCCTGCCCCAACCCTTCTTTCAATATCCCTCTCCACTCGCCCATCTCTTGTAAACATACTACCTAAATACACGAACTCAACTACTTGCTCCAAATTTTCACCATTCACGCTAATGTTGCAGACTTATTATTTATTTATATTTAGTTAAAACCCACTAATGGTTATCTAGAAAGAAAGAGAAAAAACGATCTGCTGCACCTCATCATGAAAGGGAAGATCGAGGGTAGGCGCGGTGCGGGAAGACCCCAGATGTCCTGGCTCAAGAATATCAAGGAATAGACCGGAATTCGGGAGGTGGGGGAGTTGTTCCGTCTGGCACAGGACAAAGGTGATAGCCGACGTCGGGGGGACCTGACATGACACTCGAAGAAGAAGAAGAATAGTTATGCCATAGATCGGTTTCACCTGCTCGCTGCCATCTTCTGTCGTTAGATCACAAAATGGCAGCGAGCTGCCAAAACCGACCAAAGACACAAACATTAGTGGATTATATTTAACTTAAGTGGATATTTAACTAAATATACATTTTTGAAAATACCGTTTTTTTTCGTTATTACAATGAACTTTTACTATGAAATTTCAAATATATCCATATATTTTTAATTGTTAATATTGGGATTTATAAGTTAAAATATGAACGAAGCAAGAATTAGAGGAAGACTGAGGTAAACATCTTCTTCTTCTTTCTTCTTATTCTTAGTGTAGGCCTAGTGGCCTCTTTCTTAAGAGGAATTGGCCTCCTGCGATGTCGACTCCTAGCTGCCGATCCATCTCTTTGGTGGTCTGCCCGGGGGCCGTCTACCTTGGGGCTGGCCGTGCAACATAATAAAGGGGAGACTGGATGGATCCATTCTCCTCACGTGTGCATACCAGTATCTTCTCCTTTGCCTTCCCTACCTAACGACATCCTCGACCTCGCATATCTCCCTTATCCGTGTATTCCTTAACCTCTCTTGCAGTGTCTTGCCAGATATATATCTGAACGTCTTCATTTCTGAAACTATAAGCGTGTTTTTTGTGATTGTGGTGTCCGCCCTGCACTCGATCCCATATATCATGATAGGTCGCACACAAGTCTTATAGATTCTCACTTTGCTGCTAATCTTTATGTCAGGGTTTTTCCAAATTTAGGTAAACATGACATCAAATATCAAATTTCGGTAATGTGAAGTGTCGGGTAAATCGACGTGGGTGTATGACACGTTGTATAAATGTTGAGGAAGAGAAAGAAGTACGTCAGGAAAACGGTGTCGCGGTCCATTTTTTCTGCCTGTTCCTTCGAAGAGACAGCGTAATGGGAAATTAAGTTAGTTATAATATTATTTAAAATTTTGTGTCCATATTTTTTTAGATCCGTTCATTTTCATGAATCAATTCCCATCAATTTTTATGAACTGTTCAGATGAGTTTTTTTACATGTAAATTTATCCTTATCATCGTGTATATTATATTCGTAAATTACTTATACATACAAACTTACATTCTGTTTAAGTATCTAAAAAAAATCAATTTCACAGCACGTACACTTTCATCCTGTTCTCATTGACCTAAGTATTCTAACTAAAATTTAAATCACCATCAAATACTTATCTGACATAATTGTATTGCTATTTCAATCAGCCAGTCAAACAAATAAATTGATCGTTTAGTTAAACAAATAATGTAGTCGCGGCTTAGGACCGAGTCATGTACCTACTCAAATAAAACAAGGATTTATTTCGTAATGGCAATTTAAATATTGCAACCGTTACGCAAATCTTGCCAGTACTTTAATATTATTACGTTGGTACTATGTACAATACATTTCAATGGCGTACGCAGAGCCGGTCACACTGTATGTTTACAAGAGTCAAAGCTAGGGTATAAAACAGGATATCGTTATATGCTTAAAAACGCTTAGAATGGGGAGAACTAAGAAGAAATAAATAAAAAATTATAGAAGAAGTTGTTTAATCATCTGATTAAATATTTTTTGTAGTTCAAATTGATTTGAATGGATGATTATTAATTTAAATAAATATTAATAGCCAAAAATAACTATATATAAATAATATCACTCGTTTTTTGCGGTTATTAATTCGCTTCTTGGTGATAAAACAATATACTTGTAAAAGGGACTAAATCTGATAAAATAATTGCAGATCTTACGCATTTTATATTTCTGATTATCTATACGTATGTATAATATATGATGGGTGAGTTATTCATTCATCTATCGAAAAAAAAATATGACCTATTAATAATGAATGTTCTTCCATTTGTTATTTCTTATTCTGACCGGTTTCTATAGCTAGACAGTGACTGGCTAAAGCCAGTCCGAACTATGAGACTAGCATGTGGAATAAAACTAAATATTTAATATAAAGAAATTGAAACTACACATTTATTATAAAGAAATTGCAACTACATATTTATTATAAAGATATTTTCAATGTTTACAGAAAATTTTAAAACAAAAATTTCCTAACCAACAACAGTATTTTCAATCCATTGTTTGGTCCGAAACATTATGATACTTCAACATTATTAATTGTTTTAATTTTTTAATACTGTTGTACTGTTATTATACTTATCAAATTTTATTTTTGTTTTTTTCACCAACCTATGTCAGCATCAATGGGTATTACAAACAAATGTTGTTGTAATATTCAATTTTGATAAAATATTAAAACTATTATCATAAGACAGAATAAAACAAATATTGTCTAACCAGGCGCTGAATGTTGAGGATACGGCCCTGGCGACTCGGCACCGATTATTTCGTGGCTCGCTAGGTACCTACCCTTTTGTGAAAAGTAAAATAGACTCGTGCCTCCAGAGACCTTTCCTATTATTGTGTTAAAGGTCACTTCCACAGCTCAACAGAATGTGATCATGTGATCAAACACTCGTGCGTCGTGCTCACATTCGAATTCCTAAGTTCTCGTAGCTGATTCAAGCGTGTACCTACATATGTAATCACATAACATACATATATTACTAGTTATGCAAAGATCCCACTGTTTCTATTACTAATCAATTATATATAAAAAATATGCCGAAAGAATAATGAAACATCACATTATTTTTGCCTGTTAGAACTAAATATTCACTTAATTTGGTTATTAACTTATTTCTTTAAAAGGGCATTTATTTTTATTTATTAGTTTATTAATAGACATGTCCACTCACATAATCACAAACACTACTGCAAACGGGATACCCGTAGTCCAACATTCACCTGACAGGGCACCCAAAAGATGGTGAGATAGCTGGTCTTCCGTATCGCCAGAGTAGGCAAATTACTGGGCAATAGATTAGCGAGCCAAATCGATGTAAAGGGTATAACTTTCAAATTTATTCTCGTGGTAGCTAATCTATCGCCTATTCTCACGTGAATTCTACACCAGACCAAAAAGGTCCTTTCTGTGTCTGCTGTTGCTTCGACGCCATATGTTATATTGGTCTTACGCATGCTTTATAGATTCTCATCTTACTCTTAATGACCATGTCTTTATTTTTCCATATAGAGCTATTGAACAATAATGTAAAAATCCATGAAATTTAATTGTATCTCAATAGAGACGAAGATGCAAACTGGAAACTGAATATGGTTGATCAAGGTGTTTACAGGACTTATGACCTGTCATTGGTTGGGTTAAGCGCACGCTTTATGTAATTACAACATTCCCCATTCCACCTATTTCTATATGACCATGTAAGACAAATTTTTGGAGGTTGTATATAAATGTTACAAATCTATGTTTATCTTCACATAGCAGTTTCAATACGCCATCTATGTAGATTTGATTACATACGTTAATCTTTTTAAGATTAATCTATATAATCCACACACTAACGCCATCTATGGAGATTAATTTTTAGCATTTAGCAAACTACTTTATTAACACAATGTGAAGGCTTTCACCATTAGCGCATTGTTTAGAAGCCGCCTGGAGATATCACTCCTATCTATATGCCAAAGAATTGACCAGAATGATTACAAATATTTTTTTAATGTATACGTATACTTGTATACGAATACTGGATTTCACCCATGGTGAAATGAAATTTAATTGTATCTCAATAGACGAAGTGACGCGTTCCTGGTACTTTGTTGTATTTTTATAATATTTTACCTGTACTCAATAGATGCCTTAAACATTTTCCTGTTTGTAATGTCTTCTGAGTTAATAAACTGATTTGATTTGATTTGATTTGACTTATGACCTGTCATTGGTTGGGTTAAGCGCACGCTTTATGTAATTACAACATTACCCATTCCACCTATTTCTTGATGACCATGTAAGACAAATTTTTGGAGGTTGTCCTGTAAACACCTTGATCAACCATATTCAGTTTCCAGTATGCATCTTCGTCTCTATTGAGATACAATTAAAAATCCATGTTAAATGATATTTGATACCATAAAAAAAAACCAAAGATACCGACGTGGATCGTACAGCTAAATTAAAGTGGTAATGGGCTGGACATATAGCCAGACTGGGCAGTACCAGATGGACACCCAGAGTACTCCAATAGAGGCTTTGGATAAAAAACTGGAGTGTCGGAAGGCCACCTAAAAGACAAATTGGTGACATACAAGAAGATACCAGCAAACTCATTCATCGCAACTCCGACGAATACAGACGAATGTTTTTGTGTCAGCACTTATCAGTTCTGGCACGTACCAGGAAACGTCATGATTGGTTGCACATGCGTGCTATCTTTCACTCTCGTTTTCGCTGGTTGTAATGCATTTTTATTTGACATATTTTGCATAATAAATGCAGAAAGGCCAAACAAGGTAAACAAGTTTTTTGGGTTCATGAATTACCAATTTGGTTATGAATCATGTTTAATATTTCTATTGATAATATATATTTAACTATTTTTACTAGTTGCAACGCGTGAAATATTCACGGATGTAAATTATATATTTTATAAATATCCAATGGAGCAAGATCAGCTTACAGTTTTTTTGGTTCATTAATGTTTAATTGGCACATGCTGAACACCACCATAGCGGAGAGGCGCGCTAGATCGATTGGTCATGTGTTGCGACACGAATGTTTCCTGCATGATGTATTGGAAGGAATGGTCGAGGGATCGATTAGCAGAGGACAACCTCGCCAGGAGTACCTAGACCAGATTTGCCGAGATATGGGGTGCACCTCTTATGCGGAGTTGAAGAGAGTTGCTGAAGACCGAGCGGAGTGGAAGAGGAGATGAGTCGCCTTGCTGCAGACCAATCATTAGATTGAGACCGGAGAAGAAGAATGTTTAAAGACTTAATTAATTTTCTAAAATCTCTTAATTTACAATGTTGTGTGTATAAACATTTCTTCGTCAGCTTGTCTCCATCCACTGCTGGACGTAAGCCTCTCCACCCCCACGCCATCTCTCTCTGTCTCTCGCCAGTGTTCTCCAGGCCCTTCCCGCCGTTCGCACAATATCATCGCTCCACCTGGTTGGCTGTCTCCCGACACTTCTCCAGCTCAACCTTAACCTCCATTCGGTAAACCTCTGGCTCCGTCTTCCATCATCCCTTCGACACACATGACCAGCCCACTGCCACTTCATCCTCGCAATTATTAACAACATGACTGTTGTTCAATTTGAATCTACGTTAAAGTTTTCCTTGAAGACTTTTTTTAGATATACTGACATTAGTGTTTTCGCGTTTCCAACATCGTGAATAAGTTACAATTGTTTTTCAACATCTGATAATTAATTTGAGGTTAGGATCCACGAACGGATCTCTTTTTACGAAAATTTCTACTTTTAAATACCTCGTTCACTGTACAATCGTAATCAGAGTTGTAATTCTACAGGAGCGATTTATGACATCATAATAATAAATAAATATTCCTCATTTATTATATCTTCATAACAAAAACTATGTGCATAATAATATTTCGCCTCTTATTTATATTTTACAACATCTAATAATTAATTTGAGGTTAGTGCTCCACTTAGTTACTGAGCATGCGCAATAAAGTCAGGCATGCGCATTCGAAGTATTTATCTGTTCCCTCTAAGTTTTTTTCTCTCACTCTCTTGTATTCATAATATTCTCGTTCTTTTTTTTGTTACATACGGGTTTCTGCCTATTTATATTATGATTTGAGTCAAGCTCACCACTCCCTTAAGTTAGTACTACTCGGGTGAAGTACTGTACGATATACGAAATGAAATACATATTATTACAGGTTTACCTCCTAATATTTTGCACTGTATTGGGTCAATCTTGAAGATAAATCTTTAAGGAATAATCACGATGGTCGAGGACTTATTTATTACTATAATAACTCTAAGTGAAGAAGGTTTTATGCATCCGAATTTTACCCTGATAAAGAAAACCATGTCACTCCCACAAAATCTAATAAAACTTATAGAAAACGGATCACCATATTAATTCCGGATACACCATTGTTAAAGAAAAGAAAATAATTTAACATATTAATTGCTCGCTAATATAAAATAAAAATGCTAATAAAAAAAACGCGTTCAGAGTATCAGAAGTGAAGACGCTCAAAAATATAACTGGCAAGACACTTCAAGAGAGTATAAGGAATATGTATACACGAATAAGGGAGATATGCGAGGTCGAGGATGTCTAGGTGGGGAAGGCAAAGGAGAAGACACGTGAGGAGAATGGATCCATCCAGACTTTCCTTCATTATGTTTCACGGCCAGACCCATGGTAGACGATCCCCGGGCAGACCACCAAAGAGATGGATCGACAGCTGGAAGTCGACTTCGCAGGAGGCCAATTCCTCTTAAGAAACAGGCCACTAGGCCTACACTAAGATTAATAAGAAGAAGATATTAATTGCTGATTGCCTATTTCAAATATCTTGAAATACTGGCTCATTCGTCAGAATTATTGTTATTAAGTTGCATCAATATAATGAGATACGCGGCTACCGTGGCGGCCATGCTGGATAGAAGGCTGAAGTCGATGGAGAACAGTTGGCAGGCTGTGAAACGAGGATACCGCCGCGCCACGAGCGATGACCAAACTTTCAATCTTTCGTTGTCACCTGAAATATTGTTAAGTTGGATATCAATAAAGGAACATGCAAAGGATAAATACATTATGGAATAATCTTAATAAAATGTAAGACATAAATGCTGCATTATGGAATAATCTCATAAGACATAAAGCATAAACTTTCGATTTTATGTGATTTCCAAAATTGACATTTTCTGTAATTAATATATTTTGTATCTAAATCAAAGAAATACTGAAATATGTAGATAACAGATGTCGTCGCAAGGGTAGCGAAGCTTAAATGGTCATTTGCGGGACATGTTGCCAGATTGGCAGACGATAGATGGACCAGGGTAGAGTGGAGACCCCGCGAAGACAAACGAAACAGAGGGAGACCACCCACACGATGGTCCGATGACATTAGAAGAATTGCTGGCGATTGGATGCAAAAGGCACAAGACAGGAATACGTGGAAAAGTATGGGGGAGGTCTATGTCCAGCAGTGGACGACAACTGCTGTCTAAACAACAACAAACATATTAATTACGAAAATACCGACGAAAACATCTGTTCTCTAGAAGTTTTATTATATTTTATGGGCATGACCTACTCGTATTTCGCCTAGGTAGGGCATTACCAAATGTTTGATAATGCCTTAGCAAAGTGAAACATTTGCATACGAATTATTTAAGTAGTCCTTTTTTCTAGAAGATTCATTATATTATGTATTTGAGAGTGGCTTGTTTCACCTTGTTGCATTATTTTATGGTGTTTCACTGTGGAATTACATAGTGACGATTTTTTTAATGAAAAAATACTGTTGTTCTTTGAGTATTTTTTTTGCTTAGTAATTGCAGATATTATTTATTTAATAAACATCTTGTTTAAATATCACTAAAGGAACTTTGACAATACCCAAGCAATTCAAAACATTTTACTCTCATAAATATAATAAAAGTTTTAGGAAACGGAAATTCGTAACAGTATTAAGTACCTACTCAATATTTTTCATAGCAAAAGAGCATTACGAAGAGTTGGCCAACCCGTCCAAGGAAATGACGTAATGGTTAGAAAATAATGTTGTGTAGTCTTACCTTTCTTTACATTTGTTATCAAAAAATCCAAAATCCGTGATGTTTTTTTCACTTCCATGGCTACCATTTCACACGCGGCTGTCAAGGATATGAGGAGAATAATATCGTAGAGGGCGAAGCAACCGCTTACCACAGCGGGGAGGATGGGAGCATCCTAAATAACATTAAGAGTAAGAAGAGATTATCCCAATGTTTATCTTATAAGTTCTATTAATGGAAATTGATAAAGCAGTGTAAGTGTAATTCAGTTGATGAAAACAGCACGTTTTCATTAATTGCTTGATAAAAATATTAATACAATAAATCAAAATTTCAATTACTGAAATATACTATTAAAACCTACGCACAATTATCAGGATATTTCAAAATATATTCTTGATAACCTATTTTGAACATATGTAAAGGTAGCTTAATACTTTGACAAAACGGAAAAATCGTAGATAAGTGCAGACTCGTGGGTTTAATACTATAACTAGGTAGCTAGAAAAGTGGCAGTTTTTAATTATTTTAATTAAGGGATTTAGCATTATCATAATTAAGTAGGTCCGAAAATACCCATCAACTTGAAAAGGAGAGTGTTCAATGCCCGTGTCCTGCCAGTGTTCACTTATGGTATTGAGACAGTCACAATGTCACTAAAAAGTGCCAACAAGCTAAGAGTCACTCAGAGAGCAACGGAGAGAGCCATGTTGGGTATCAGTTTACGGGACAGACACAGAAATGAGTCAGGACAAAGGTTTCCGATGTTATCAAGATGGCCGCAACCCTCAAGTGGCGATGGGCGGGACATGTCGCTCGCGATCCAGATGGAAAGTGGACAAGGCGACTGCTGTGCTGGTGGCCAAGGACGGCAAAGCGTGGAGTTGGGCGCCCACAGTTGCGTTGGCGCGACGATGTCCGGAGAAGTGCGGGAAGTGCCTGGATGCGGATCGCTCAGGATAGAAGAGAATGGAAAATGCGAGAGGAGGCCTACGTCCAGAAGTGGTCAATACAGGCTAAAGAAGAAGAAGAATATATATATATGTAAAGATTAAATTTGTTAAACCTTGTTATTTCAGAGTGAATTATAATTAGTTACACCATCTTCTTCATCTTTCGTGCCGTGTCAGGTCCCCCCAACGTTGGCGATCATTGCAGCAAAGGCATCTCTGTCCTGTGCCACTTAAAACAGGTTCTGAACTCTTGTAATTCCATGCTTTTATGTTCCGCAGCCAGGACAAATGCCTTTCATGAACTCTCCGACGTCCCTCCACTTTACCCATTAATTTCAGTAGTTACACTATACATTTATATTTTTTATGTGTTTCATTTATTTCAAATGTGTTTTTTACCTTGGGTACACAAGACATTAAAAATAACTTTGCATACGTAACATATATGTTTAGTTACATAGTTCAAATAATTATGAAATACTTATACTAACTTTTTTAAGCAGTCCCATATTTGTAGCGAAATAGAGCGATCTTATAACCGACACAGTTCCATTTATGGTTATCAGAAGATTCTAAAAAAATAAAAGTAGTTCATATTCAATTAAGCCTTCTGTTTTGTACTTAAAAACCCTGCGCGTTGCGGTGATGTGTACTCACTACACATTTCACACTTCGTTAACATGTAATATTCATATGTTTCTTGAACAATGATGAGAAACTCCATATTTAAAAAAATTATATGAATGGAAACGTCTGTTATTTATTGTTTCTCGAACAATGGTGTATAACTCCATTTTAAATTATTAATATGTATGAAAAACGATAGTTTTTAAGGAGTTTTATTATAATATTTATGTATGACATGTTTCGCCCATCTAAGACATTTTGAAAATGCCTCTTTTTCATACATATTAATAAGAAAACGTCTGTTTTTAAGATTGATTATAATTTATGGGAATGAAATGTTTCGCCTTTCTAAGGCATAATCAAATGTTTTATAATCGATAATGCCTTAGAAAGGTGAAACATGTCATTCCCATAAATTATAACAAAACTTCTAGTAAACAAACGTTTTCATTCGTATTAATTAATATATAATACATATGTAAATGTCCCAAAGGCATTAAAAATACACTGCTTACTGTCTCTAATCCAGGAAATTTATTAATTAAGCCTTTAAACATCAATGAACCTAAAAACTTTAAGCTGATCTTGCTCCGTTCGATATTTATAAAATGTAGAATTTACATCCGTGAATAATTCACGGGTTGCAAATAGTAAATAGAGTAAAATAAATAATGTTATCAATAGAAATATTATACATGATTCATGACAAAATTGATCATTTTTTCATTTCGTCTATCAATTATATAATGTTTTGTTTTGAATGTATACAAATACTTGTAGACAAATACTGGATTTTACTTATTACGGATCATTCATTAAGAATTAATTGTATCTCAATAGAGACGAAGGTGTACATTATTTGCAAACAGAATATGGTGGTCGAGGCGTTTACAGGACTTATGACCTGTCATTGGTTGGGTTAAGCGCACTCTTTATGTAATACAACATTCCCCATTCCTCCCTTCTTACGACCACCACGTCTGACAAATTTTTTGAAGATGTATATACGAGTATGCTATAATGTTTCACTACACTTCCCATTTTTTAGTTCAATCTACATTAGCGCCATCTATTAAAATTGAAATATTACACATGATTTCGAAATATTATACATGATTCATGACAAAATTGATAATTTATTCATTTCGTCTATCAATTAAGTAATTTAGAATTCAAATTTTTTAATTGTATCTCAATAGAGACGAAGACGCAAACTGGGAACTGAATATGGATGATCAAGGTGTTTACAGGACTTATGACCTGTCATTGGTTGGGTTAAGCGCACGCTTTATGTAATTACAACATTCCCCATTCCACCATTGTTATTATGATCATGCATGATACATTTTTGGAAGTTGTATGTATACTCCATATCCATACCTATCTTCACGTGTCAGTTCCAGTCAACCATCTATGTAGATTTAATTGCACTAATTAATTTTTTAAGATTAATCTATACAATCCACCCACTAACGCCATCTATGGAGAATGATTGTTTAGCATTTAGCAAACTACTTTATTAACACAATGCGAAGAGGCTACCGCCTCCTAGCGTACTGTTTTAGAAGTCGCCTGGAGTATCACTCCTATTTTATACGCCAAAGAATTGACCAGAATAATTACAGATATAAGTATACATTTCACAAAAATTTAGAATTCGCTTAAAAATTGTACAGCATTAGAAGTATTTTTACAGATATATATTTTTAAATATTTTACCTGAACTGTGAAGAAGTTATTGAGGAAATCACATTGCTCTATGACAATCATATACATCTCTATGATAGTTTCCGTGTCACACTTGTTCTTGAAGCTTTGAATTATAGAATCTCTGGTGATTTTCTTCCAAGGAAAAATCATTCCCAAAACATTATAAATGTTAGAATACATTTCAGTTAAAAATGTGTCATCCCCGATAAGTTTATTTTTATAATTTCTTATCAAATTAGTGTTAATATTGATTATTGTCCACGTGCAAAAGAACATTGTTATTATAAAATGAACGAAAACAAGTGAATTCATTAAATAAAACAAATAGTAAATGCAATACAAGAGTTGTTCGTACCCCGTGTAAATAAACGAACCAGCATACAAATCGAAACTAAACAATAATGTTAGTAGTGTTAAAACTATAATCACAAGCTTTAACGCTATAACTCTTCCAATTTTAAATTCTGTCGGATTATCATAACCAAAAACATTTGTAATTTTTATAATTTTTATAACGAATCGTGCGTAAGCGGATCTCGATTGAAACGCAGTTACAGAAAGGTTACCCAAACTGGTTAACAAATGGATGAAAAGCGATATGATATCAGTTATAAGAGAGGACTTGTTGTAATTTTTTGACATTATTTTGTATCTCGCAAAGATGCCGCTAAATACTGTCAAGAAGACAGCCATTATGATGCAGTGCACCATGTTCTTCCAATTGGTTATGGGCTTGCGTTGCATGGCAAATAATGATTGTATTATGTACAACGGCTTTATCGAATAATAAAGATTGAACTTGTTCTTGTCGTATTCTCTAACTTCGTTTATCATCAGCTTGTTGTCTTCCCAAACAGACAGAACGGAAATCGGTTTCGTTTTATCACCCATTGTCTACGTTGTTCACTTTACAACGTTATTATTAGAAATGACCGTCAAATATTTGAGTTACGCAATAACAAATGAATGTATATCCATTTTTATATAGATCTGTTTCAAAATCTATTACAATAATTCAATATTAATTAATTTAAATAGCTGATTGAGGATAATTTTATATATTACACATATAACATCCGATGGATACTTTTTGATACTGCTCTATCTATCCTTATAGTTTAATCGTCCAAAAAACCACTAATTCAAAATTACTCATAAAAAATTAAAGCTTCGTGTTATTAGTTGAAGAAAGAAAACATGTTTGTTAATTAAAGTATGTGCATATCGCTACAATTAAATTATTTATCATTCCATGTCTATTGTAACATACAAACACGTACATATGCTCATGTACGTTCGTCCGTATAAAAACATTTATATAAATTGAAATGTAAATTATACTTACGTATTGATTTTTCCACTGTACAGACTGATTGATTTTTCCACTGTAAATTACCTTTTTTTATAATCGTAGTAAGAAATGGCTCGAATAAGCCCAACTGTAATGAAATGATGTCCTTATATTTGCTATTTACTCACTCATTTACTATATATAATTCAATACATATTTAGACTAAGACTGCAACCCGTAGAACCAACATTCTTGTTAGTTTTGCACAACTGTTTCAAAGAGCTTTGAAAAGAGCAATGTTGGGAATCGATGATGAGAAATACCACTATTAGAGCCAGAACAGGAGTTTCCGACATCATCAGACACAGAGTGGCAGCATTAAAGTGGCGCTGGACAGGCCATTTCACTCGCAGCTCTGACGATAGATGGACAAAACGCCTCCTTTGCTGGAGTCCTAGATTTGCGATCCGGAATCCTGAACGTCCCCAACTTCGACGGAGGGACTACATAAGAGAGACCGCCGGTACGACATGGATGCGTGTTATTCAAGATCAACAAACATGGAAGCAGATGGAGGATGCCTACGTCCAGGAATAGACGGATACAGACTGATCCTGGAGTCACAGTAATCAAATGCAATTCAATGTCTCTAAATGCGTTATGCTATATTTTACTAGAGCATTGAGAACTGTATATCATAGATACACGATGAACAACTAGCAACTAGCACATGTAACAACGATGAGAGATCTCGGGATCATCTATGAGAGTAGGCTGACTTTTCGTGCACATATCGAGAGAATTTATGATATTACTCTGAGGATGTTGGGCTTGGTTTGAACCAGAAGACTTTTCTGAGATACCAATGTGCTCAGAATCCTATGCAACGCATTGGTTCGGAGCAGACTCGAAAGTGGTTCTGTGATATGGAGTCCTCACGAGGCGAGATATTCCGTTATGCTAGAGAGGGTTCAAAAAAAATCTGAAGTATCTCTACATGAGGGAATATGGTAGTTATCCGTGGTTCTATCCCACGGCACTTCTTTAGGGAATGCTCGAGACCAACTCTCTACAGCTTCGAAGAGATGGGCATCTCATAACCCATTTCTTTAGATTAATCAGTGGATATTTCGAGAATTCGGTCGTGCTGGAGGGTGTTGATCTTTTTGTCCCTGATAGATATCTCCGACAGCGACATATACGAGTATATTATATTTTACCTGTACTCAATAGATGCCTTAAACATTTATGGTCTCAAACATTATTTTTGTTATTAAGTATATTTGAGGTTCGCAACCCATCACACCGCGTCTCCCGCGGGGCGAAAAGAGAAGGATGGAGTGCCGTATCAGTAAAAGTGTGACAGTCCATTATTTCTGACTACCCTTTCGGGGAGACGGCGTGATGGTTAGTAAGTTAGTTAGTTAAGTATATTAAAGATAATCAATAAGTAAATGATTTAACTGAAATCTCTTGATGGAAGTTCATTTTAAATAATAATTAAATAAAACGATGTTTTTAGTATATTAAGATTATTTTTCCTAAATTTCTGGCTACATAGATAATCTTTTGTAATAATAATACGATTCAATTTGATCATTGACATCCCTATTCAAACATTATAACTATCATATGTTCGATGTGTAAAAAATTTTCTTCTTACATCACACTTTAAAATATATTAGAGTTAGTGTAATTGGCACTGAGTTCTCCAAATATCATAAGATTAAAAAATCATAGAACGTTTAAACCATAAATGTCATTTTTCGCCACTCTTTATGAAGTTTTTAAATTATATCATTTTAAGTATTTACTCAAAACGATTATTTGGTTTTCTTTTAAATCATCAATAAGCTGGTAGATTGCATTACATTGCATTGCATCGATTGCAATAATATTTTTATTAACTGATTTTATAAAACTATTGTATTTTGATGCAATAGATTAAATCATAAAAAAATAATAATAATCATTACATTAGGTATTAATTTATCTCGGCATGTTTCGATTAAACTCTGCGTTCTTCGGAGATTTTAACATAAAGAAAAGAATTCTTTAGTATACAGTTATAATAAATATATGAATGCATTTGGTTTTTAATATACTTGTGTTTATGTAATATTATTTTCTGAACACATAATAAATTATAATATATAATATCGCGATAGACGAGACGCCTCTCTTCACGACGACAACAGAAATAAAAATACGTATTCTCTAGATATTAGTATTTATTATAATGTACATTTTCATATTTTAAGTACTAATTTTGGATTTGCATCAAAACAACCAAGTACGTAGCAATAGTGCCCACAACACTGGAAAGTATAGTGAAATCAATTGTAAAAAGTCGACAAGCATTGAACTGCGGGTAGCAGCGGGCAGCTTGGTCGGCCCACATCTCTATTTTTTTGGTATCACCTAAAATAAAAATAAATATTATTGCATATTTGAAAAATATTACACATAAAAATGTAAGCTTCGAGGTACGCCATCGGTATCGCGTCTTCCACATCCTACCCCGGCATCGAAGGGAATAATCTTTAATAGCAAGCTACCAAATGTTTTAGGTAGGCACAGAAAAATGATTTTAATTGTCTATGGTATTTTGAATATAAGTAGGTACTTTTATGTTAAATTTCGAAATACAATTCAAAATGTCTTTGGAATATTTTGCCTCGATTTCTGAACCTTATAACTAGATTAGAACTTGGTGTGAGCTTGCGTGACCGCATAAGGACTGAAGAAATCAGACGCCGCACCAGGGTTGCTGACGTCATGGACCGATTGGCAAAATTT